>APFE030803933.1:7527-20502 GCA_000404065.3 Pinus taeda
ACTAGGAAGTCCCAATTCCATCAGCATTTACCCTCAAAATGTTTAGCTTCTAACCTCCCTAGCAACTGACCCAATGCCTTAATTTATAGTGCAATGGAGGGAATTTACTAGGTCCTCCTTCAAAGGGATAAAGCCCTCCTTCAAAGGGATAGCTCCTCCTATCAAGGGATTAGCTCCTTCTCTTTTGGGATGCATGAACCACCTTGAAGCGAACAATCCACGTCAAAATCCTTCTAGAAACATCTAGAATTAACCCAAAAGTGAGTTTTTTAGGATAAACTTGCGCCTTTTTGACTTTTACAGGGGTACGCACCCACCCCTTTATAGACAGAGCATGCATATACACAGGTAATATGAAGAAAGGGTGCGGGCCCACAGGAAAAAGTGAGAGAAAGTGCGGAACCAGAGTTTTATTGATTTTCAATGTCTTTCTCTCATTTGCAAAGCTTGACATGAAGAGATAAGGTTTGAGAGTTGCTTAGGAGGCTAGTATAAGTGATGATAGACCCATACTGACTGCAAATAATCATGGTGACGATATTTTTATGTAGCAACTCATATGGCATTGGATAAAGGGTTCCTTCCTGAATCCAACATGATCAACTCTGCCACTTAAAGACATTATGCTTGGAGTCTCCAAGGGTTGAAGATGGTGCTGCAAAGAAAATTTGCAAAAGAGGAGCTAAAACTCTGTGTTTTAGGACCTTAACAACTTGATCAAACACCTAAAATTCCCATTCGAGTGTTTAAAATTCAAATTTTAAATAGATCGATCGATTGAGCCCTTAACATGGTTAAACAAGGCTTGATCGAGCTATAGGCTCATTTGAGCTATCATAATTCTCATAAAAAAAGAAAAAGAAATGGTGCCTCTCAATACTTGTCTATAAGCTAATTATAAAATTTATTTATCGCAAAAAATAGTTTTATAAATATTTAAATATATTCCAAAATCTAATTTCCTTAATTATAAACCCATATTTTATTTATTTAACCAAGAAAATAATTAAATAATATATAGATAACTTACTTTAAAAGTTTCAACTTTGCTTTTTTCAATTTTAAAATCTTGAGAATGATAATTTGGTTTATTTTTTATTTTAAATACACTATTCTATTATTAATCATTTTAAATTAGAAATTTTAATAAAAAAAATCAGTTATATTATAAAACAAACAACAAACTAATGTACGATAAAGTTTATAATATTATTATCTTAAAAATAATTTCCTACGCACTTTTAAACCTAGATTACTCAAATTCAAATTAGTCAATTAATGTTTTAAAATTTATGAATTCCTTGTGTTTTTATTATTTAAAAATATATATATTGCAAAGCTAAGTTAGGATTAAATATTTCTATATATACTTCGTACTTTTGCAAAGTGAGGACATAATTGAGTGCAATCACATTTTATAGTTTGAGAGAGATTTATAACCACACATATTATTGCATCCATTACAACTATATTAATTATAACTTTGAACTATTACAACTATGTCAATTATTACTACACTTATTTATTTCCTGAACACAAGTGGATATTACTTAAGTGTATGAGGGAATCATGTTTATTAACTCTTCACTGAATTTTATAAAATATACATTTCCAACAATGTCAAATTCACATTTTTGAGTTACACTTATTCATATAAAAAAATCATAATATTTATTAAATCAAATTGATAAATTTTCTATTTTAATAAATGTATTATAAATTATATTAATAATAAAATTATTATTTAAATTATAAAATTGAAAAAATAAATCATATTAAAAACTAATTTTTAAGTTAGCAAATTATAAATATAAGAATATTACAATTACAATTGCAAGTGGGATAGAATCCTTTTTCAAATTTATACTCCAAAACGCTAGAAATGCAATGAGAAATTAATCTACACCATTGTTAATTACCTATTCAAATGTAAATAGTAATTGATTATGGTTTTTTTTAACTATATGTTGTGACCACAACCACCACCATATTAAAATTTGCCCTGATAAGCAATTTTGAATGGGTCCCCCAGAAGTTGATCTTGCACCCCTTCTGAATGATTTGTTTTATCCCAAGGCTTTTAACTCTTGGCCAAGTCAAATCTTCAATTTTTAAATGGTTAAGGCCCCCTTTATAAATCCCTGCAGCATGATTCATCTATATTCCTTTCTTAGCCCTTCATTCCTATCCTCATCGAGACTTTTCCAACCCTCAAAACCTCCCATTGCATCTTTATTCCCATTATAACTCATTATAATGAAAATACCTTGAGACCGTGGCCAATTTCCCCTTTTCGCTTATCGCATGAAAATTAAACACATAATTCTTACCATAATATACCGGACCCAACGACTTTATTAACCATAATACATATATTTTCGGGTTCGGATCATTTCGCATATCGCAATTGATGGGGTCCCAAGGCTTGAACATAAAGTGCGCGGCGATATGGCAGACCGTCCGCATTAATAAATACAACATATATATATCTATATCTATATAATATTATATATATATATATAAAATATATATATTATATATATAACATATATATATATATATATATATCGAGTCTCACTGAGTCGCATATCGCAATTGGCGGAGTCCTAGGCCTGCGCACATTGCGATATGCAATTTGGCGGACTTGTCGATCTTATCAAGTAGAATATATATGTTATCAGGTTCGCCTTCCCCATCGCTAAGTCGCTATTGGTAGAGTCTAGCGCTTATGCCTAAGGCCCAAAGTGATGAAGCAGACTCGCCGATAACTATGCGTTTGGGTGTATTAATTTTGAAATCCGGCCTTGTGGTCAAATGCGGTATTTTCTGTGTATTCCTGTGTTTTCGGTAAGATTTCATGGTCTGCGTTTTCAAAAGAAATCCAATCGGGGCAATGTTGCATATGATGTCCGGTTGGGATGTGGGATTGCGACTCGTCGCAGCACAACTTTGACTGAGCCAGGCCATTTCTTTCACACTCGCTCTTTTAATTTCGTTACGCCTTATCATTTTTCAATGATGGAAAGATATTTTCTTAGGTGTTTTTATCATTTGTTCGTAATCATAAGGCTAATATGAATTATTTCTGCAAGTGAGTTCGAGTGGATCTGGTAGCAGATAAAGGTGTTGTATGTCTAGATGACACCTCTGCAGCTGCAGTGTCGATACTACAAAAGCGTAACATGCAGAAAGGGGTATGAACCACCATAATGCATAATGAAGGCATGTTTTGTGTCAAAAGGGAAGTACAACGCTGATCCATCAAGATTTCACTCCCTCTAGAAACACCTCAAAGCATGCAAGATGTGGGATGATGGCCATGACATCATCAGTTTCCTCCAAGAAATGACAAGGAATAATAGCCACTCCAGATAGGTGCAACGAAATGATACGCAACCATTCTCTGTTTCATCGACACCCGTTCAATTCCCCAGGAAGAAGGACGCTCCAGAAAAGGTGGCTTCGATGTGTCAACAATCTCATCGACCATTCTCCTCTATACATTTTTGATCCATGTAGTGAAAATAGAGGGGAGTGGAAAAGTCAAAGGAGACAAGGGGGTCAGTTCTTGAAGGCATTAATATTATCTCCGTAGGTGAGAGCAGGGATTTTTCATTTGGTAGAACAACTTTTTTTTATTGTGAGTAAGGAAGATTGTTTGGGTTAGAGAACGAGCCTTTTCTCAGATTGATTTTCCTCTTCCTTATATGTTAAGAATTAGGATGTTGTTGTGAGCATAAATATGAATGTGATTTGTGTTTGTGCCCATTGATGACTTATAGTTTATGATTAGATTTGATTATTTGAATGTGATTCTTCATCATAGTTAATTCACGAGCAGTCCTTGATTTGAAACTACGTTAAACATCACTTGCAAGCTTTAATTCCATAAAAGGAATGTGTATTCCTGTATGAGTGATTGGATTGCAATTTCGAATTGATGCAACCTTGTTCTGATGTGAACCAGTAATTGATTAATTTAGACTTGGGATTCATATATGATGTTTAACCTCTCTTTCATCATGCTCCTGCAGGATAGATTAGGATAGCTAGAACTAGATTAGAGTAGTTAGAAGTAGTGTAGATAGGATTTAATACATGGCAATTAGTTGTTTTATTTTGTTGATTTAATTGAAGTCTTCCTCGCAGAAGCAATCTAACAACACATTTAAGAGTTTACGGGGTCCCTTAAAACCTGTTGGAACTAGCCATTCTAAATGAAAGTAGGTCTAATTGGGGATTGCATTCGGGTTAGTTCCCCTTGTTGGTATAGCGAACATTCGCCATGTCAACAAATTGGCACTAGAAGGAGGGCCTGAACCATTGTCCACAACTTTTCAAGATTTCATCTATAAGTGCCACGCATGGATTCAAGAAGATTAATACATGGATTGTGAAGGTTGAAAAGACCCCTCCTCTCATTTGGAAAAGCCTCATTTCGAAGAAGAGGCACTGTGGGAGTATCCTGTCACTCAGGAACAACCAATCAAAGGACTTACTCAAGCTTACGTAGCTCCATATCTTTTAGTCATTACCTCCAATAGCAAAAAGAAAGCCAAGGGTCTATCACATAAATGAAGAAATGTCTATAGCCCCTTCTCTTGAAGATATTGTGCTTGATTATTTGAAGAGTATCAACTCTCCTTTGGAAGAAATCGCTGAAGATTCCCTATCTAAAGACAATCCCTGTCCTGATTTGGAAAATCCTAATGAAGAAGACCTCAACCAGAACATCCCTATCCTCGATATGGCTAATATTCCTCCACTGGGTGGAAACTAACTCCCACCTCCTCTGGGAGTATTACCACCCTAGCTCACTCAGGATGTTGTGGCGATACCTAGGCAACAACATCCCTTACCCAAGAATGTAGAAAAGGTACTGCCTAAATTCGACCCTGAACAGGGAGACACCACTGAAAACCATATTAGTTCGTTCTTCCTAGTTGTGCACATATTGGGGGTAGCTGATGAAGATATAGCCTATATCTTATTCCCTTTTACCCTGATTGGTGCAGCTTCCATGTGGTACTTTAGCTTGAGAACCAGATTGATCACCTCATGGGTTGCCTTTCAATAGGCCTTTTTAGACAAGTATGGCAATGACAAAACCCCTACTGCCTTAGTCTTAGAACTATCCCGTTTGAAAATGGAAACCAAAGAAAAGGTGAAGGATTTTAATATCTGGTTCAACACCTTGTTCAAGAAAGCATCTCAAGCATGCCACCCTACAACTGGAGAAAAGAAAGCATCTCAAGTATCCAAGAAGAGTAATGGGAGTGATAACAAAGGGGATAAAACCAAGGAAAATGATACCACAGATGTAGAAGGTTTGCATTGGATCATTAAGGAGCTGACAAATGCAGCCGTCGATATGAAAAGGAATCCTAGAGAGAGTACGAGTAGGAGTGGAGGAGATTATAACAGCAGAAGACCCTTCAAACCTTTCTATTGTAAGAAGACAGAGGGCAGTCATGGTCCACTTACACTGCCTACTCCACCCAATGAAGGGGCTTTAAACACGGAAGAGTTGGCTCTTATTAGATCGCTCCTTAACAAAGAAGAACCTATAGTGGAGCTTGAATCAGAACAAGAAGATGAGGAAGAGTACTAGGTAGAAGAACTCTCAGATGAAGAATCTCAAATCAATGTACTGTGCAATTTCTACACTAATGAGAATGATGACGATGAAGGAGGTAGCACGACAGAAATAAACACTAATGAAATCCACACATGAAGCAATGGGCCAATTGCAGGCACCATGAAGCCTGTACACCAGACAAAGAACTATACTCGCCCTTTGAAAGCATCCACTCCCAAGGTCCCTGTTGAGAAGGGTAAACCTAGTAGCAATTCCAAGAGTATACCAGTCACGAACTATCCAAAGAAAGAGAATACATCTCCGGCTGCAACGAAGATTACCCAAAATGGTAAACTCCTGCCTAAGAATAGCAAAACTGGTATGTTTGCTCTGCCCTACCCTGTTTATAACATTGATTACAATATTGTAGATGATCTTAAGAAATCTAGGGCTAATATAACATACTTCGATTTGTTAAAATAAACGCAGCAAAGGGATTTTCTCCTGAAAGCTATGAATGAGCGGAATTGCAAACGTCCTACCAATTCGAGTAGCCAAACTAAGAAGTCGACATCTAGACCTCTTAGTACCCCCACCATTGCCCAAAATCCATCAGCTATGGAAGCCACTCTATCAAAAATGAATCAAAACCCCCAAGATGTCAGTGAAACCATGATAGGGAGGAAATCAAAATCCATGACTCCACCTTTCCTTATGACATTTGAAATCTTCAATATGAATGTACACAATTTCTTGGTAGATCCTGGTGTCTCATCCACTATTATGCCTTACATTGTTGCTAAAATACTGCATGCAATACCCAAGAGAACTGGAACCTGAATTATGCAATTGGAGAACAAATGTGAAAGTACTTGGGGAGTTAAAAGATGTGTTGATTCAGATGGCTGTTAAACCACAATACACACAAGTCATTGATATAGTGGTAGTCAACATACCCGAGGCTTATGGAATGTTGCTCAGTAGGGATTGATCATCAAATCTGAATGGATATTTCTGAATTGATTGGTTCCATCTCTTGTTGCCTAAGAGGGGAAAAGGTGATATGCTGAGATTTGATCGAGAAGGATACATGAAGTATGTGGTAATGGAACCAAACAGCCCCAGTGAACCTGTAATGTTTACTAACTCCATCCTTGGGAATTATAGTTTCGACCTTTATACCATCGAAACCTATTTCAGAGAATTCCAGACAGAAATAGTTGAAGAAACTATGAGAAACGCGCAGTTGGAAGCTCTCCCCCATGATCCAACTGATGAATCATCTTGTATTATAGTAGATGGTAGGGCTATTTTTGTAGGGCGTAGTTCATTGAATGTAACATTAGATTCTATCTTTTGGGTGCTCTATTTTGATGGCTCTAACTGCCTTGGAGGTGCAGGCACTAGAAATGTTCTCATTGACTCACAAGGGAACCAACATCTGATGGCCAGCTAGTTGAAGTTCACATGCACCAAAAACACGAAAAAATATGAAGACGTGCTGCAAGGCCTCAAAAGGGCCATTGATATGAAAGTGAAAAATCTTAAAGTTTTTGGTGACTCGTAGATAATTATGGACTAGGTAAGGAAAAGGATGTGCTACAATTCACCACATCTGGTAAGGTACCAACATGAGGTATGGAGCTTAATTGATAGTTTTGATGCTTTTAATATTTCATACATACATCGAGGGAAAAACCAAGATGTTGATCGGATGGCTGGTATGGCTGAAAAACTTTTGCCTAATCTTATATTGAACAAGAATAAATTTTATGTTGAATTAATTTTCAAACCATCCATACCTGATAACATCTCAAATTGGCAGGTGTTTGAAGGTGATAATCAAATTCCTAAATTCCTACATTACAAAAAGGCATTCAAAAATACATTCATTGGTGGAAAGGAGCATAAGTATATACTCACAGTAACCGACCACTTCACCAGATGGACCAAAGCCATCTCGCTTCGTAAGGTTAATGAGGATGACGTAATATCTTTTATGGAGAAATCTATTATCAACAGGTTCAGCATCCTTTAGGCTCTCATATTTGATAATGATTCTCACCTTTCATCTCTAAAATCGACTGGATTTGCTATCAATAAACCAATCCGCATAAGGCATGCATTAGAATATTACCCCCAAGGGAACAAAGAGCTAGTCCTAAAATGGGGCAAGCTGAGTGAGTTGAAAGGTGAACACACGAAATTTCAGCACTTATGGCTAGGCCCATTCCAAATTAAAGAAAAAATTGGTCAAGGAACTTACAGACTGAAAATTTTACAAGGAGAAACTTGAAAACTCCCCGTTAATGGCCAACACCTCAAAAGATACTTCCAATAGCCACGCAAGGTGGTTACCTCATGAGTAGGTTAGGACTCCTTTTATTTTTTTGTTAGCTTAGTTGCATTTTCATCCTGTCCATTCCTGTTTTGCAAAAAGTTTATTTTTTCTGCTATTTGCAATTTTAGTCTTTTGCAGCCATCTAATTTCAATCTTCTAGCCTTGTTTTTTACCTTCTCAAACCTCTTCAGATTGCCTTCATTCACTATCTTCGGCTTTTTCATCCCTCATTAACCTACTGATGGATTTTCTGATCCTAAATCCATCATTACCTTGCAAATCAAACAAATCTTCAATGAGCCCATGAGAACTTAAAAAAAAAATCAGTGGTGGAATTCAAAACCAAAGTCACTCAGTGGCATCTGTTGGGAACTAGGTGAGATCTGTTGATAGCTTGGATATCTAGATCATGTAGGGGCATATATATAAAACAAAAATGTGTAACTACAGCTGGACTAACATGGAGGAACACTACATTTTTAAATAAATCCCACTCAGACCTAGCCTATGCTTGTCCATAAGGTTTGCAATCATTCTCCATTGGTTTCGTCCACTACAATAAGTTTTCCAATGCCTGCCATATACAAGTAAACCTCCTTTCATGGGCTAATCCCACTGCCATATATCCTGTGGCATATCCAATTGTTCTCTAGTCCTTGTGCCTGAAATTGGAAGGACTTATTTAAAAGAAAATGAAATGTTAAGTCCTCGCGCCAATCTAGAAGGACAAGTTGTTTGGGAAGCTGGTTGGAGTAAGGACTATTACTAGGCTTAGAGTACCGGTTGACACAACAAGCCCCAACCTTGCCTCAGTAGTCTAAAAATATGGCATGATCCATGATTACGCCTCATTCAATCATATGAAAGTATAGCACTAAAATTTCTATATAAATTTCATATAAACATATCTTCATCAAGTTTGATGGGCAATAAAGAGCTGAGGTACACACTTGAACAGGTATTGACAGGCCAATGATGGCCCGGAAAGGATATTGAAAGTAGAAAACATGTAAAGGAAGGTCAATAAACCCCATAATATGACCATTGGAGAATGCCTGTCAAATCCTTATCAGTAAGTAGAAGCTATTTGTCTTTATCCCACCTGAAGCTATTAATGTTGAAGTGGAATCAATGCTTGTCCATCTATGCAGTTTGCATTTCAAGTATATCTTTAACACCCTAATGTTCTATTGATCCAACGGTCATTTGGAAATAGAGATAACTAGTTCTCCCAGTGGTTTGCCATTTGTTGTGACCAGAACCACCACCCTATTAAAAGTTTCCCTGATAAGCAATTTTGAATGGGTCCCCTAGAAGTTGATTTTGCACCCCTTTGAATGATCTGTTTTATCCCAGGGGTTTTAACTCTTGGCCATGTCAAATCTTCAATTTTTAAATGGTTAAGGCCCCCTTTATAAATCCCTGCCACATGATTCATCTATAATCCCTTCTTAGCCCTTCATTCATATCCTCATTGGGACATTTCCAACCCCTCAAAACCTCCCATCGCATCTTTATTCCCATTATAACTCATTATAATGAAAATACCTCGAAGCAATGCCCAAGTTCCCCTTTTTGCTTATCGCATGTTAATTAAACACATAATGCTTACAATAATACACCGGACCTGACGGCTTTATTGACCGAAATACATATATTTTCGGGTCCAGAGCATTTTACATATCGCAATCGACGGGGTCCCAATACTTGAACATAAAGTGCGCGGCGATATGGTGGCCCTGCCGATCCCATTAAACATAACACATTTATTTCGGGCCCAAAGCCCCATCGCATATCACATATCGGCGGAGCCCAGGACCATTTATAAAATGCAATGCGATATTGTGGACCCACCACGTTATTAAATACGACATATATATAATATAATAATATATATATATATAATATATATATATATATATATATATATATATATTATATTATATATATATTAATATATATATATATATATATATATTATTATATATATATTATATATATATATATAATTATATAAAGGTTGGCAAGTTCGCATATCGCAATCGGCAGAGTCCTGGTCCTGTGCACATTGCGATATGTGATTTGGCGGACTTGCCAATCTTATCAAGTAGAATATATATGTTATCAAGTCCACCTTCCCCATCGCTAAATCGCTCTCGACGGAGTCTAGCACTTACGGGTAAGGCCCGAAGCGATGAAGCGAACTCGTCGATAACTATGCGTCTCAGTGTATTAGTTTTGAAATCCGACCTTGTGGTCAAAAGTGGTCTTTTCCATGTATTCCTTTGTTTTTGGTAAGATGTCATGGTCCGGGTTTTCAAAATAAATCCGATAGGGGCAGTGTTGCATATGATGTCACATTGGATGTGTGATTGTGACTCGTTGTAGCACAACTTCACCTGAGCTAGAGGCTGTTTCTTTCACACTCACTCTTTTAATTTCATTACACCTTATCATTTTTCAATGATGGCGAGAGATGTTCTTGGGTGTTTTTATCATTTTTTCATAATCACAAGGCTAATATGAATTATTTCTGCCGGTGAGTTCGAGTGCATCTGGTAGCAGATAAAGGTGTTGTATGTCTAGATGACACCTCTGCACCCCCAGTGTCGATACTACAAAAGTGAAACCTACATAAAGGGGTATGAAATGCCATAATACATAATGAAGGCATGTTTTGTGTCAAAAGGGAAGCACAACGCTGATCCATCAAGATGTCACTCCCTCCAGAAACACCTCAAAGCATGCCAGATGTGGGATGATGGGCACGACATCTTTAGTTTCCTCCAAGAAATGATAGGGAATAATAGCAACTCCACATAGGTGCAATGAAATGATAAGCAACATTCTATTTTTCATCGACACCCGTTCATTTCCCCAGGAAGAAGGACGCTCTAGCAAAGGTGGCTTTGACGTGTCAACAATCTCATCGATTGTTCTCCTCTGTACATTTTTTGATCCATGTAGTGAAAAGAGAGGGGAGTGGAAAAGTCAGGGGAGATAGGGAGGTCAATTCTTGAAGGCATAAATATTACCTCTATAGATGAGAGTAGGTCTTTTTCGTTTGGAAGAATAGCTTTTGTTTATTGTGAGTAAGGAAGATTGTTTAGGTCAGAGAAGGAGCCTTTTCTCAGATTGATTTTCCTCTTCTTTATATGTTAAGAATCATGATGTTGATGTGAGCATAAATATGAATATGATTTGTGTTTGTGCCCATTGATGACTTACATTTTATGATTAGCTTTGTTTGTTTGAATGTGATTCTTCTTCATAGTTAATTCATGAGCAATCCCTGATTTGAAACTATGTTAAACATCATTTGCAAGCTTTAATTCCATAAAAGGAATGTGTACTCCTATATGAGTGATTGGATTGAAATGTAGAATTTATGCAACCTTGTTCTTATGTGAACCAGTAATTGATTCATTTAGACTTGGGATTCATATATGATGTTTAACCTCTCCTTTTCACGCTCCTGCAGGATAGATTAGGATAGCTAGAAATAGATTAGAGTAGTTAAAAGTAGTGTAGATATGATTTAATACATAGAGGTTAGCTATTTTATTTTGTTGATTTAATTGAAGTCTTCCTCCCGGAAGCAATCTATCAACGCATTTAATAGTTTCCGGGGTCCCTTAAAACCAATTAGAACTAGCCATTCCAAATGAAAGTAGGTCTAATTGGGGCTTGTGATCGAGTTAGTTCCCCTTGTTGGTATAGTGAAATTCACCATGTTAACACTATCAAATACTTATAATTTTAAAGTTTACATATCATTATTGATATTTACATAAATTTTAAATTTCCAGCTTTATGGCTCGATTAAGCTCCTAACCTAGGGGTTACACAGGAGATCAATAGAGAGTTAGTTTTAATGCTTAGTCAAGCTACTTTTTTAGCACTTGAGGAGCTTGATCGAGCGTTTAAAAAAGGATCGATCAAGCGTTAGATGGCTCAATCGAGCCATAATTTTTCCACCCAAACGCGCCCTCTCCCGCCAAAAATTGTAACTCATCTCCATGCTCTCACCCTCCTACCTAATTTTAAGAATGAGAAATTAATGGAGACAATTACTATCAGAAGTGATCATAATGGCCTACTTAAACCATGATAGGTAAGTGGTGCGTTTGTTATTTTCTATTCCATTTCAAGTTATGTGTGTTGTTTTTAATGTTTTTTAGTTATCAATTAATCTGTAAACGACTCATTATTTTCCTAATGAATGTCTAAGTCTGTTGTCCTTTGTTGTGCCCAATTTTTCCAAAAAACCGTAGGTAGATCAAGGCTGATTAGTGAAGACAACAATGTTTTTCGACATCACTCTAATGATTTTGGGAATGATGGACTTTGGATGGATCTAAGATGTGTATGTAGTTACTTTTCTCTATATTCATGACTTACATGCATATATTGTGATATTGAAATACGTTCATGTCTCCTCCTCCTTAAAACCTTTATTATTGAATTATTAGAATGGTAATTTATTCTTCCTCATTTCTGAAGCTTCCTTCCTCCTTCTTCCTCTTCCACAAATATTTCTCTCTCCCCCTCTCTCTCCTCCATTGTTTCCCAAAAATCTCTTTATCTCTCTCCTACTTGTCCTCTCTTTTCCTGCCCCATTAAACCCACCCTTTCTCTCACTCTTCTTTCCTATCTCTCTCACAACCTTTCACTTACTCACTCTCCTTATCTCCCTCTCTCACCCTTCCCCACCCATCATTGTTTCTTTGTCTCTCTCACTCATTCCCTCTATCCCTCCCTCTTCCCCTCACCCCTATCCTCCTCCTCCTCTCTCTTTCACTCTCTCTTTATCCCTCCACTCCTTCCCCCAACCTCAATCCTTCCTCCATTTCCCCTTTGCAAGACTTCCTAGGGACTTCCTAGATCTACGAAGTTGCATGCACTCCTAACTATAGGAATACACATATTCTTTTTCAAAATAAAAAAATTTCACATGGGAAGCTAACATGCATGACAAGTCATTTTCTTCATATATAGGTTTAAAATGAAAAACTTGGTTGTTTGGGCTACAAATACCGTGAAAACACTCATTTTT
>APFE030803934.1:0-11693 GCA_000404065.3 Pinus taeda
GAAAGGAACATAATGAAAAATCAAGATGGTAGTCCCGGTTTTGGGATCTAGGGGAAAATCTCTGTGCATATGTGTTTTATGTGTTATGCTCTCGCATTGTTTATTTTCTTTGTTTTAGAAATCGTATGCAGGTAATTTCTCTACAGGGTTAAAACCTACATTTGATTCCTCTTCCACCCCTTCGGTTCGCCTGCTATTGTTCATTCAGAGTTCCCTGCCTCTGTGTCATTGCCATCATCCACAAGGAAGTGGCCACTTGTCCTCTCATGAACTGTGCCAACTCTTCCTTAACGGTTCGGTAATTCAGTTAATTGTGGAATAACTCGTTCGCCAACTCAGTGGTCAAATCGAACTTCAGAATTTTATATGTCACAGCTTAATTGCCCTGTCAAATCTAGTTTCTCTATTGGGTGCAATCTCTGTCATTAGATCTGGAGCCCCCAGATCCTACAACATTCGATCATTTCGTGCGGTTGACTTGCTCTACCATTAGCATGCGATGAGAGGCAGTTTTCTCTCTCATCCGTCGGACACGCATCGTGCACTAAATGGAATATCTCGTTTTCAGCCAAATCCACTTACCACCTAAGGGTGCCCCCGATATGCCACCGAATTTGGAGCGCGGGACCCACCTTTCACCTTACCGCTTTCCCCACGATTTCTTGGCTTCCCATGCGACCGAGCACTCGAGGGATTTCCTTCTCGAGGGGTTTTCCCAATCATGCGCTAATCACGCATTAGAAATGGCCTTTGTTTCACGATCCGGGCTTCCCAACTGCCAATTTTGCCTCTTATGCGGTCTCCATGGGCCTCGGTCAGCTTGCTTTGACTAAGGTCCTCGTCGTTCCTTGTTGGCTATAAGTTGCCACAGTCCAGAGGTCTTCCTGATCGCTCTTTGTTCATAAATTTTTGAGGTCTATCCTGATTTGATGCAGTCATGGTACTTTGATAATTTTTCATGGATCCAATTCGAACCACGACCTTCCCACTGAAAAGCTTTTGGACCACCAAAAGTTGGTTTTCAAGCATCGACTAAGTGAGGGTACAATTGTCTCACTTGTCCAATCTCTATCCACTTTGCACTGCTCGGCTTTGAACCCTTGAGACCAATGCTGAGGTACTCAACATCTCCTCTGTGCGTCATCCTCACCTTCCTGTCTAAAACTGTGTCTTCCTACAATTCATTAAGATATTCAGGTAGTAGGTCATCAATAGAAGACAATTGACTCTACTCTTCAGGATCCTCAATTAGAGAGGGTTCAAACAATCTCAAGCAATCTGCATTTGCGACTAAGTAGATGTGCATGTAAGTTGGTAGATCAAGGTGAAAATATTCTCACCAATCTTCTCAAGTATCTTGAAGGGTCCATACCTGATAGGCTTTAGCTTTTTACCTTCACTGTGCATCCTGTCCTTGCTGATATACAACCAGACTGGTCACAAACTTGGAAACTATGCTCCATCTGATACTTGTCATGCCTTTCCTTGTATTTGGCTTGGCCCTTTTCCAGCTGTTCTCGTACTAGCTGGTGGATCTCTTGGATTTTTTCAATGAACCTAGCTACCCTGTCCACATCACTGTGTCCATCAACTATGGTATCCTTACCAAAGACAAAATCCAAAGGAGACCTTGGTCTGAAACCAAAATAGGTCTCAAAAGGAGATATCTATGTAGAAGAATGTTTCGCTCTGTTGTAAGAATGTTGCATATAACACAAATGTTCATCCCAAAGCTTAGGATGTTTGCTGCAATATCCTATGAACAACTGGATCACTGTCCTGTTGACTACTTTTTTCTGGCCATCAGTTTGTGGATGAAATTTTTTTCTTTTCTTCAGTTTGGTGTCCATCGGTTCCCATAGACTTGACCAAAACTTCCCCACAAATCGGGTGTCTCGATCAAATAAAATGGAAGTGGGTAATCCAAAATCAACCCATACATGTTCAAAAAATAGTTTTGCAGTTTGTTCAGCTGTAATCTGTTTATTACAAGGTATCAAAATACACATTTTGTTGAACCTATCCATAACAACATATAGATAATCATGACCTTTCCTATATTTAGGCAGTCCTCCAACAAAATCCATGGAAACAATTTCCCAACGTTGAGAAGGAACTGGTAATGGAGTGTACAAGCCTAGTTTTTTGTTGTTGGGCTTGCTTTTAGCACAGATAATACATCCTCTTACATATCTAGAAACTATCTCATTCATTTTTGGCCAATAACAAAATCTTTGCAGCTGTGAAATTGTTTTACTTACCTCAAAGTGACACGATATCAAAGAAGTGTGTGCTTCTCTAATTATCTTTACTCTCTCAGTTTGTGGAATGCATAACTTCCCACAATGGTATAAGAGTCAATCCTTTACATGATAATCCAATTCTTCTACTCGTTTGCCTTGACTTAAATTTGCATATACATCTTTAAATTCTATATCTTGAGCATATTGTTCAATGTAGCTTTCATGTAGCACAGAATTATGCTTAAGTATAGTAGATGCATTTATAATAAGTCTAGATAACATGTCTACAACTTTATTTTGTATGCCATTTTTATATCTGATGACTAAATGAAACTGTTGTAGAAAACCCATCCATCTATAGTGCCTTGATTGTTGTAACTTAGTTTGGGAGTGTAGGTATTGAAGTGGTTGATGATCAGTAAGTATTATTGTCTCTTTTCCCATTAAGTAATGTTTCCACTTTTTCATGCTCTAAACTAATACATACAATTCTTTACCATATGTAGGATAGTTGACTACTACACGATTAAAAGTCTCAGAATGACAACATATGGGTTTACCGTGCTGTGTCAACACTGCTCTCATGGCATAATCACTGGCATCTATTTGGATCTCAAATGATCTTTGAAGATCAGGTAGTGCTAGTACAGGTGTTGCACTAATATTTTCTTTCAAGGTGTCGAAGGCTTTCTGCTATTTGCCTCCCCACTTAAACACCTTGTTCAATCATGTTAAAGCATGTAAGGGAGCTACAATTAAGGAAAAGTTAGAAATGAAATTTCTCCAATATTGTGTTGCTCCTAAGAAGCTTCTAACTTCTATAGCAGATTTGGGTTTAGGCCAGTTTTGACTACCACCTTAGAGGGATCTATATTCAATTCACCACCCTGTACTATATGACCCAAATAATTCAGAGGTGTTTTTCCAAATTCATATTTTGAGAGTTTAAAATGAATTTTTTCTATTTTTAAAACATCTAGTGTCTGCTTAACATGCTTTAAGTGTCCTTCCCACATTTTGCTAAAAATCATAATGTCATCTAGATACTCAATAACAAAATCATCAAGAAAAGGTTTGAGTACATCATTCACTAATCTCATGAAAGTCACTGGAGCATTAGTTAAGCCAAAAGGCATAACCAGCCACTCATACAATCCCTGGTTTGTTTTGAAAGCAGTCTTCCATGCATCTTGTTCTGCAACTCTGACCTAATGGTATCCACTTTGCAAGTCTAGCTTGGAGAAATAAACAGCCTCTTTCAATTGATCTAAAAGATCATCTATGTGAGGAAGGGAATAACGATTTTTTATTGTTATCTTATTCAGTGCTCAGTAATCAATGCACATTCTCCACAAGCTGTCTTTCTTTCTCACCAAAACGATTTGTGACCCACATGGTGATGTGCTAGGTCTGATGAACCCTTTCTCAAGCAACTCATGCACCTGCTTCTTGATTTCATCATTCTCTAAAGCAGATAGCCTGTACATTCCAATGTTAGGCAATGGAGCATCTTGCTGCAAAATAATATCATGCCCTATTTCCTTTCTGGGTGGCAAACCTTTAGGTTCTTGAAACAAGATATCATACTCTGAAACAACCTTTTCTAAATTAGCGTGCTATTTAGCATTATAGCCCTCAAATACATTGGTTTTATCAAGTTTCTTTTCCTTTACAACCATTAGTAAGAATTGTTTGCATGAATTTATCGTTCTTTTCATCTGCCTTGAGTTTATGAGAGCATAATTATTCTTGAGCTTATGAGCTCTTACAAAGTATTCAATTCCATATTTAACAAGTAGATACTTGTCCTCAGCACTATAGAAAATAGCTTTCCTATCATACAAGTAAGGACTTCCTAAAACAATTCCACATATATCCAAAGGAATTATGTCTAACTCAACCTCATCTACAAATGCTGACACAAAAGAAAACTTGAGTTTGCACTATCTAGTCACTTGTAGTTGTGCTTTATCATTTAACCATCTTAATGGGTATGGTTTCTTGTGAGGAGTAGTTGCTAATCCCAACTTCTACAATTGCTTCAGAAATTAAATTTACTTGTGAGCCACTATCAAACAAAGTATCAATCTCTTGATGTTTGGAAATAACTCAAATATGGAAAAGCTCATGTCTTTTTCTCTCATTTTCTTCATCAATAGTAGATTGTGTAGAATTACTAGTAGATGCTTCAGAATTCTTACCTCTTATACCTGTGGCTACAATGGTTGTTTCATCTCCTGAGTCTGACCCCAAATCTTTCTGAATAGCTGCAACAACATTCTTCTTCTTGCCCTTGAACTTCTTAGGTCTCAGCTCTGGATGCAGAATCCAACAATGATCATCATCATGCCCATCCTTTTTACAGTGACTGCATGAAGCCTTGCTTTTCTGTGCAGTGTTAGCCTTCCTTGCTTTCCATTTCTGCTTTCTTTTCTCCTTATTCTTGCTTGCAGTGGGTTGCGATGAGCCCCCATCTTCTGGACTTCCATTCTTTCCTCTAGCCTCTAGATGAGTAGCTTTTACAAATACCTCATCTATACTAGTGGGATTAAACATGAGGATAGTGTGCCTCATGTAGCTGTGTAGGTGAGTCTAATGAGATTCCTATAATCAATGCTCTCTTTTTAAATTCTTGAGTGTACCCTTGCACACTTTGCCCTTTCAACTGTCGAAGAGCTTGCCAACTCATCATGGCTTGCTGCATGTAGGCCAATGGATAGAACTGCTTTTTTATTGTAGAAGCAAATTCACCACAAACAGAGATAGTCTTACCATGTATTTTCATGTCAGCTTGGGTCCTGCCTTCCCACCAAACCAAGGCAGTGCCTCCAAGGCGTAGGCTTGCCAGCTGAATCTTGCTCTTATCTGAATCGATATTCTGCACTCTGCAATAAACATCAATTTTTCTAATCGAATTGTCCAGCTTTTCTACATTCAACTCTCCATCATATATAGGTAAATCAAATTTAACATCTAGTTTGATCAAAGATGTTTTCTTTTTAGGGCTATCAGGAGGTGTGAGAAAGCTTTCCTCTTTCCCTTTGCCTTTTGAGTGGTCATGGGAATGTGACTCATCTTCTCCTTTGTCTTGTTTAGAGCCTGATGAATCTTCATCCTTATGTTTTCTAAAGTCCCTATACATTTCTTCTGCCATGGACTTTATGGCTAAGAAACTATCTATGAATTAAGGGTCTGGCCCCATAGAACCTTCCTCTGACATTGTCTTCCGAGGATAGACTCTCCCAATTTCAGGATTAATTTTGACCAACTCTCCTTCTCCTAATTTGAGCTTTGATCTAGTTAGCATTCAACAACTAAACCAACACAAGCTTGTCTAACCTTAATAGCCTAAAGCTCTGATACCACTTGATCTGAAAATCACTCGTGAGTGACCTCATTTAATTAATTAATGAATAAAGGTATTACAGACTCATGTGTTGGTGTGTGTCTATGTTATTTTAGGCAATGGATCGATCAGATTGCAAAATACACAGACACTGGAAGAATGGAAAACAATAAGAGAAACATAGTAAGCAAATGCAAGAACTCAACAGATTTAATAAGTAGTTCACCCTATTCTCCACGGCTTCGTCTTTGGTCTAGCTTTTAGTGGCGGCCTTCTTTTATTGTGTCTTTAAAGCAGAGATTTACAATGAGGAGCTCAACTGGAGTCTCCTGAAACAGAGGATGCTTAGTAGGGTAGTTCTTGGATTTCCCACGCCACTAGAGTGCACAGAGTCTTTCCTTACCAAGTCTTGACCTCTCTGGTCTTTAATGGGATGAGTCCAATGGTGCTCAATTCCTGACAGATATCCTCATAGGGATGGCTTGAACCTGTCAAGCCTGGTTCTGTCTGCTCGATGCTACCTTAGGTCAGCTCAGCTCTTTGTTTTCTGCTTCATGCTTCACTATCTTTTCTTCGCTCTCGCTCTCTCTGTCTTTGTGTTATGTTCTCTGTTTGCTCATGGCATAAAGGCAGTCTATCCTTGATCGTTCACTTCCTCTTCCACCCCTTTGGATTGCCTGTTGTTTTTTGTTTGGAGTTCCCTGCCTCTGCGTCATCGCCATTATCTCACAGGGAGGTGGCCACTTGTCCTCTCACGAATTGCACCAGCGCTTCCTCAACAGTTCGATATTTCAGTTACACTGTGGAATAATTCATCCGCCAACTCAGTGGTCAAATCGGACTTCAAACTTTTGTATGTCACGGCTTAATTCCCCTGCCAAATTTGGTTTTCCCATCGGGCGCAATCTCCACCGTCAGATCTGGGGTCCCCAGATCCTACGGTGTTCGCTCATTTCGCGCGGTTGACTTGCTCGACTGTTAGCGCATGATGAGAGGCGGTTTTCTCTCTCATTTGTTGGACACGCGTTGTGCTCTCAATGGAATTGCTCATTTTCTACCAAATCTGCTTACCATCCCAATGTGCCTCCGATATACTACCGGTTTTGGAGCGCGGGACCCGCCTTTCGCCTTAGCGCTTTCCTTACGATTCCATGGCTTCCCATGCAACTGAGCGCTTGGGGCTTTTCCTTTTCGAGGGGTTTTGCCGAGCGAATCAGAAATGGCCTCCATTTCCCGATCTGAGCTTCCTAACTGCCAGTTTTTCCTCCGTGCGGTCTCCATGGGCCTCGGTCAACGCGCTTTGACCAAGGTCCTCGTCGTTCCTTGCTAGCTGCAAACTGCCACTATCCAAAGGTCTTCTTGATCTCTCTTTGTTCATGAATTTTGAAGTCTGTCCTGATTTGATACAGTCATGGCACTTTGATAATTTTTTCATGGATCCAATTCGGATCACTTGAACTCATCCGATAAATATCCCCTATCACTCCTCCTATAAGGATGATATTGATGATGACCATGATACCTATTTGAACCATAAATACAATAGAATCCATGTCCATTGCCTCTCCCATCAGGTGTATCCAAGAATTTGCCATCTCTATCCAACCTGTGTCCACCATGAGACTTGCTCTCATATGCCCCATTAGTTGTGTCCTCCTGTCCATAACTGATATGTGGTTGTCCATGTCTCTGCAAGTATGACAAAATCTGAAGGATAAATGCATTGACCTTTGCTTGTTTCCCCTATGCCCTGGTAAGTCTCTCTTGTGACTAAATGATTTTTTCATTTTCTACTTTGAAACTTATTATCTCATCCTTCAAACTCCTCAAAGTATCTGCTATGTCTAGAGAATACTCATCTCTTGGCTGCTCATTTATGATTTTGTCATTATCTTCTTTGCAACATCTTACTTTAGCCTTCAAAGTTCTCAAAGTGTGTGCTATTTCTAAAGAATACTCATGTCTTGGTTGCTCATTTGATCTATAAGGGGAGACTCATGAACTATAATCCACCATTTTTCTAGCCATCTTTGACCTTCTTCTTCCTGCAAAGATACCATGTCAGATAAACCAAATACAAACATAATCAACATACCTTAGTGAAGTTTAGGGGAGGCTATCTCGTCTGCAAAATTATTCCATATTAGCACGATACATGTATATAAATAATCAAATCAATATATCGACATCATTTCAATCATCATCCCAGTTACCATGCATGATGTCACAAACTATAACATAATCTAGATACAATGCATGAATAACAATAACCACATATAAAAATTAGCATGCATGCATGACAAACACATTATGGTCATTCAATCCAAGTATTGAACCATGATATGATACCAATCTGTAACCCACCCCTCCCACATTTACCCACTTTCACCAGTCTATCGGGTAAACACGAGACAAAGAGATACTATGACATGACCCAACCTCCTAGGTCCCATTAAGGAAGTGAGGTTGACAACTGACAACCAATAGACATATCAACACATCCTATACGGTTGTAGGTCACTCAGAGGCTAAGAAACCACCCCGAGTGGCCAAATCCTGAGTTTGACCACCTTTTACTTGTCCCGAGCCCTCAACCGCTCCCACAATAAGGCACTCATGCAGTTGGGAGTCTTCATCTGCATGCATAAGCCTGCATCCCAACAGTTTTAGCCCAAAATGTCAAGTTTAGAGCATGCGGTCCCGGATTTTAAGCCTAATTTCTAGGTTAGCCTCCAAACCACTGTCCCATAACTCAGTGAGGCTTTCCAGAATAATTTCTAACATGGTGACAATTCCATTCAATCAAACTTGAGTCAAAACATTGACCTATCCAAGCCTAACCATGACAGTCATTTCATCAAACATATTGAGAACATGTAATCTATAGGTCATGAATGTGTATCTGAACATAGGAGTTTTGTACTTATTTGAGAATCATGAATAAGGTCTAATGCCCTACCATAATAGTTGTCATAACATTTGTTAACTCATGCATTCTGTTATCTCAAAATCAGACCCTGGAAGGCTGCAGACCAGGAAGACTTCAAGTAACTATTTCAAACCAATCTTTTGACTAAGGCTTAGCCTCCTTAGCCTGAGAGGGCTCTCTCAAAGGGTTATTGATTTTGACTTAAAATAAGATGGCTAACTCTTGTGGGATAACATTAACAAATTTGATGGTTGGATAAACATTACATAAGTTTCCATTGGGCCTATGGAGTCAATCATACTTCAGTAAACAGTGATACTGCCTTTTCATAGAAGTCAGGGCACTTAGCATTTAGATGTTCAGAACACAACTTACATAAAACCACAGTTCATACATGCATACAGGAAGTCAGAGCACAATCAGTGAATTCTGAGTGATTATGCATCCATGCAACTGTAAAAATACATTAAGGAAAGAAAAAATCACACATTCTGAACATGACAAATCCTTCATGAATCCTGAGAAGAAAAAGAAGATGATTTATATTACTGAAAATGGTCTTTACATAAGCTAAAACAGCACTTCTGTTATCAAATTTCCAACCCTGATTACATTGATGCTTCAGCTATATATAGAGCTCTTTACATAACTTGGATTCCTCCTCAAGCATGAGGGAAATTCGAACTCATCCTACTATGACACCTAATGATACTTAAAACTAACTATTAAATGCAAATGACACCTAACTAGGAGTCCTAGAGACCTAATACAACTAGGAGTGTAACTCCTTATTATGATTACAAAAACCATATCTAAAACATTTAAAACAATCCTTTGACTCTAACACTCCATGAAATCGAACTTGATGAAGCCTCCCACATGGTCATCTGACTGTTGAAGGCAAACCCTAGAAATTAGGGAACATGTTTCCCTGTTTTTAGGTTTAGGATCCCTGAAAATGGCACGTGTGACAGAGCCTTTATCTCTTCATCCATGACACATTTTTCGAAACTGAAGGAGGTTTTTATAGTCCAGGATTTCTATAACCAAAACCTCTCTTGGTTTCGTAAAATACTTCTCCAACTGTCCACAATCGATCCTTGAAGAAGACGTGTAAAACAGGAAACTTTGATCTTGAAAAACGGCACCTACAGCAGTTTCGTAACGCAAGTTTGGTCCTTCATTTCTCCCAGCTCATGATGTATTTGAGGAAACTGAAGGAGGTTTTTTTGAACCGATCCGTGATGAACAAAAACCTCTCTTGGTTTTTTGAAAAACCATCCCTACCTCCCATAATATGCATTTGACAAAACGGTGTAAAACAGAGAAATATGCCTGTGAAAAACTTGCACCTACAGCAGTTTTGTAGCGCAAGTTTAGTCTTTCATTTCTCCCACCTCATAATGGATTTGAAGAAAATGAAAGATTTTTTTGTAGTGCAGCATGTTAGGAAGAAAAACCTCTTTCAGTTTGCAAAATGGAGTTCTCAGCTGCTCAGGAAAGCTTCTGTAAGTTGACTAGTAAAAACAGTTTTTCTCTGCTAAAATAGGCTGCTACAGGGGTTTCGTAGTGCGCTACGAAAAACACTTAGAGTGAGTTTTTAACTATGAAAACCTTGACACAAGTTTGACACATCGAATGTTATATGATGTGGGACCAGAGATGGGAAAGAACGGAGGGTTGACCCTATTTGACGATACCAACAAGACTCTTTTATAGATCTTAGACACGGAAACAACCATGGAAAGGATAGACCAAGACTAACATGAATCCTTTGGAATCAAACTGATGTCAAAACACATGGTGAGGCTTTTAGGGCATGGAATGAGGCTATGAAACTTTATTTGAATATGGAAATGAGACTCTAACCCTATGAATTAGACTCTAAAACATAAAAATGACTTCACCATGACTTGACCATGACTGATACAAGAGTTGAGAAACCATGTAAGTTGTCGAAATTTTTTAAGGAAGTTTTACAGTGATAACAGTGGCTCCACTAGGGATAGTGTGCCCTTGTGGTACATTAAGAACCTGTAGCTCCAGTGTCGCTATCCATCCTCTAGAAGAAAACTTTGAACTTCTGCCCAATTTGCTCCTCAAGCCTTTAATGATTTCTAAACGAAGAATTCCAACTGCACCTACTGAAACAGATGCTCAGTCAACCTACCCTGAGCTTATTTGCACATTCCTACCTACCCTATCAGCTGCAAGCTCCACTTGTAGCTCAAGCAACATGATATTTCCAATAAAGCCAATCAATTGTCCTTTCTGATATTGGAGGCTCTTGACTGCATTCGACCTCAAAATAACCATGATAGTGAGATGACCAAATCAACTTAAAATGTACCTGATCTTCATAATGCAAATGAAAATGAAATACTGGTGTGCAAAGCTTTTCCATGTATTCACTTATAGGGTCAAAGAAGACATGATTATTTTGATGATCATCATAACACTTTATATCTTCAAACAACTGATCCTCAACTACACAACATTTATTTGACAAGCTATCCAACTGCTTTTCTGAATCATTCCAACAAACAATGGAATTTTCCTCATTATTATCATCATTCTTTGGTGTAAGCTGCTGCAAGAAATTACAAAAATGAACAATCTTTTCCTCTACCTGAAGGTCATAAAAAATTTCTTCCAACATTTCTTCTTGGTGTTTGTAATCATGTTCATTTTGATAATGATCCAAAGACTGACAAGTCTGCTGCATCTCTTCATTCATATCAAAGGATGAAGCATGGTTTTCACAAGTAAACCCCTGCTGATCTTCACACTGCGTTTCATGAGATGTTATACTTTCTTCTTGGTGTTGAAATGCATTATTATGGAGAGCCTCTAAAATTTCTTCATCCATAAATTCATCATCATCATAACAATCCTCCAAATATTGAATAAAACTCGTAGAATGTTTACAACAATCTTTGACCAGCAATAAGGAGGGATGACACTCTTTATACATGTCATAGAATGCATCATGGAAATCAGCAAGAGAATATAATGAACCATTTTCAAAACTTTTATACCAAGACCATGCTTTCCCTTCTAAAGTGGTCATAAACATTTTCATGAGACAATCTTCTGGGAAATGAACCTTAAGACTGCGTACATGCATATGGAACCTAACCAAATGAAGAGCAGCATTGTCTTTCTTTTCATCTTT
>APFE030803935.1:0-13406 GCA_000404065.3 Pinus taeda
TATTGGGTAGGGGATATTTATTTTTAATTGTCATCTTGTTTAATTGACGATAACCAATACACATCGTAAAAGTACCATCCTTTTCCTTAACAAAGAGTATAGGTGCTCCCTAAGGTGACACACTAGGCCTCATATATTCTTTATCTAGAAGCTCCTGCAGCTACATCCTCAACTCCATTAATTCATGTGGGCTCATCTTATAGGGTGCTCTAGAAATTGGGGTTGCACTAGGTACCAAATCCATGACGAAGTCTATATCTCGTTGGGGTGGTAAACTAGGAATATCCTCAGGAAACACATCTGAAAAATCATTAATAACTGGAAAAATATTTGCTTCAAATTTTTTCTTTTGTTGTTCATTTGATTCTATATGAACCATAAATATTTTGGATCCCTTCTGGGCACTCCTCTTCATTTGTAGAGTCGTAATTTTCCTTACCAAAATCAGTTTTGGAATCTCTTGAATGATGTGAGTATGTCTATTTGAGTTTACACAAGTTATAGTTTTTTATATGTAGTTTTTGAGTGTTGCGTGGTGCTCAAGCCAATCCACTCGAATTAGTATTTCATAAGACCTTAGGGGAAGTACATTTAAGTCTAGTGTGGTAAGGTATCCATTAAAATTTAATTGACATTGTTTCATCTGGCTAGTGGATCTTCTCTTGGTACCAGTGGCCAATTGTACCAACCAATCTATTTTGTATTTTTTGTTTTCAATTTATATTTTTCTACTATTTGTGGTCCAACATAGCTTAGACTAGTGCGAGGGTCAATTAAGAGAGAGACAGGATGATTGGCGAGAATACCTTCTCGTTTAATCATTATAGACTGATGTTCTACTTGTTTATCCTCTAGGGTTTCACTTATCCTTGGAATGCTTCTGGCCATGTCATTTACGGTAGTAGCCTCATGAATAGTTTGTATATTCTACACAGACCTGGGATTATGTGGGAAGTCTCTTAGTAAATGAGGCTCACCGCATCCCTAACATTTCAGCGATCCCTTTTCTTTGTCCCAATTACCTTTCCTAGCATTTAAATCAGTTATTTTTTATCCTGCCTAAGAAGTTTCTTGTTGATTTGCAGTCACTTTGTCAAACCTTTTTTGTTGATAACCCAACCAAAATTCTTGAGGTAACTTTATTTTGGTCATCTTCCTCCCACTTTTACCCTAGTATTATCCTTATTTTCCAAGTCTTTAATACTTCTCCTTTACTTTTAAATTGTTGGTAGCATAAAATTTCCTTTCTCATCACCTCATCCATGATTTTTGGGTTATCAAATTCGATCCGCTCCTTATACACTATAGGAAAACAATTTATGAACCACTACACTTTAGCTTTTTCCTCCTTGAGGTATGGAACAGATCTCAATAAGTTAGTAAATTTGGAATCCTCCCACAATATTGTTTTCTCCTCCAATCCCTGTACATTCTCTGCCTCTCCCCACCATAAGGCAATTTTTCCTTACAGTTGATAAAGAACGAAACTAGCTTTCAGGTTACTCTCATAATCATAAACCTGGAAATATCTAGCTATGTTTAATAATGAGGCCTTTGCATCCTCTTCCTTTTCCCCATAGAAAGTGGGGGGCTTGATCTTCCAAAATTCTCCTTGAAGTTATGGTTGCCTTTTCTCCTTAGACTTTAGGAAATATTTTTTATCTGATTCCCCTTCAGTCTCATATTTTCCAAGTTCCATATCTTCTCATTTCATTACTTATGTTTCCATTGTTTTCTAACTTGACTTCTCCATCAAATTTGTGATCATCCTCTCTTGCTTATTATTGGTGTGTATTAATCATTCATTACTATCTCTTAAATGTGCCAACTCCTATTGCAGTTTTTGTAGAACCTCCATGAATGGATTAATAGTTGGAGTGGCTCATTCCCCTAGTTCCACATAGGACCCATCCCCCGAGGGGATAGTATGTGCATCCTCATTCATCTTGTTGAGTATATCCGTTTCCTTAACCAACCTGTAGTTCACATGGCACAATAAATCATTTATTAGTTTGTTGTATTTTTCCTATGTGTATCCTTTTTTGTTGTGGTGGTTTGTTAAGGCCCGGTTGAGAACATGGGGTCTGATCCCATTTTTCATGGCTCCACACCATAAAATAAAATCATACATAGGGAGGCCTAAAGTGCAATGGGAAAAATTAAGCAAGCTCACATTCTAAGCATTGATGTTGTACATAAATTATATTTGCTTGAATGATAGGGTTGGCAACATTTTATTAAATGTGAAAATTGAATTAAGGTTGTTGTTACTACTTAAATTATCTCTGTATACCTTTAATTCCTCTTTACATACCTTTCTAACAACTTTAGCACCCCTATTCATTACCCCCTCTCATTGTTTTTCATTTTTACTTAATTCATGTACACTAAATGACTATGGTTGGAGTTAAGTTACAATTGTCTCTCATCACATGTTGGAGGGTGAATGGAACATGCGGTTGGAGTACTATTGGACACAAAACTTATTCCCATATATTTGGTATTAAATTTTATTTCCCTCTTCCCTTGTGTGGTGTTCTGGCCTACTTCCACCTACTCTTAATCACGTGATGGCAGAGTAAAATTGTGGTTCGTGCCCAAAACTACACTAGTAAAGATTTAGGGTAACAATTGTGTGGAAGGTGATCTATAGTGTAGATCTGATCCTAACCGTAACCACCTATCTAAAACCATAAGTCTTGTTTTGTTTATGAATTTGTGTTTTTTTGTGATCGCGCTCTAAGGCAACTGTGTTGTAGTCTCTGATTTGTGCATGGAGGGTCGAATCTTCCTCCTATGCCTTTCGATAATGCCTACTCCCTTCATTGTTCCTTAGCAATCTATTTGTATATTAATTCCAGTGTCATTCATGACCATGCCCTAGTTTTCTTCGCCACTCAAATGCTCAATAGGAGTGACTAAGCTTGCCTCCCATGCACCATGATTCCCAAGACTTCTCTGGAGTTGGATATTATGGGCAAGGCCATTTTTCTGAAAATGGAACACGACCATGGTGATAGCTTCTATTGCAAAGTGCTCAAGGGTAGGTAATAATAACTTATGTTTTGTTTTTCTCTGAATTCATTCTCGTTCTATTTCCTTTTCATTTGTATTTGATTTTCTGTTCTTGCTAGCAGGGTATGGTTTGTAACACGGTTTTTCTTTTCTTATTACACTACAACAAAACAAACAATTTGCGCCAGATTTAGCACCATATTTTAGTGCATTTTTTTCTCAATTGGCATGAGTAGCCTGGTGCTAAATATGGCTCTATTGTACAGTTTTTAAAGTGTCCTTTATTGCACCAAAATTTTCATCTTTTTTTATGCCAAATTTTGCATCATATTTTGCATCAAGATTAGCATTTGGTTTTTCAACAGGTTTTACTTCTAGTTTTGTGCCATTTTTTGCTTCTAGTTTTGTGCCATTCTTTGCTTATTGTTTTGTGTCGTAATTTGCATCGAGTTTTACACCATTTTTTTCATCTAAGTTAGTGCCTTTTTTTCATCCATTTTGTGCCAGTTTTTGCATCTAGTCTTATGCCATTTTTTGCTTCTAATTTTGAAATTATTTTTACATCTATTTTTGCACTAGTCTTTCTTCCTTTTTTTACACCATTTTTTGCAATTTTGCACCATATGTTAAATACAATTTAGTGCCAAATTTTGCATCCATTTTTGCACCATTTTTTGATCCACTTTTGCATTTTATTCGTCTCTCCTTTTTGCATCCTATTTTGCACCATATTTTGCATCTAATTTTGCATCATTTGTTGCATCCAATTTAGCATCATTTTTAACACCATTTCTTTCATCCAATTTAGCATCATTTTTAAAACCATTTATTTCATCCAATTTTTCATTATTTTGAGCATCTAAATTTGCATCCTATGTTGAGCCATGTGTTGCATCCACCTTTGCATCTCATTTTGTGTCTAATGTTACGTTCTATTTTCGGCCATTTTTTCGTCTACTTTTGCATTTTTTTTTGCACCAAGTTTTGAATCATTTGTTGCACCTCATTTTGCATCCAATGTTGCATCTCAATTTGCATCCAAATTTGAACCATTTTTATGCCCATTTTTGCACCATTTTTTCTACTTTTGTGTCCAATTTTGCACCATTTTTTATGTCCAATTTTGCATCCTTTTTGGTGCCTAATTTTGTATCATTTTTGGCATCCAAATTTGTACCCTTTTTTCTACCACATTTTATGTCCACATTTGCATCTCATTTTTTACGTAGATTTAATTTAAATTTTCATCTAGTTATGCATCATTTTTGGCATCCTTGGTTTCACCCTTTTTTAGTCCCATTTACATTTTCTTTTGTGTCTTTTCTTACATACTTTTTGCATGCAATTTTTCATCCTAATTTTACACCATTCTTTGCATCCTCGTTTTTGTGTCTATTTTTGCATCCTTGTTTGTGCCCAATTTGGTATCTTTTTTTATGCCCTATTTTGTTCCCTTCTTTGTGTCTAGTGTTGCACCCTTTTTAAATTCTACTTTAAAACCCTTTTTGTGTCATTGTTTGCATATTGTTTTGATGAATAGTTTAACATCCAATTCTACTCCCAATTTTGCATCCATGGTTACATCCAATTTTGGCTTCTTGTTTAGAGTTTTACTTTTATTTCCATTTATGACCCCCTTTATGGGTCCATTTTACTAATTTCAATTACATAGTGAAATATATTAGAGTTTCTAAATATCAGTTTTTTGTAGGATTTAATGCATGGTTAGATGAACATAAAACCCTTTAAGTTTATCTTGGAAACCTAGGATAGGTTGATTAAGAGAAAGGTTGTTCAAAGGCTCAATATTATTAGTAGATCAAGATGTAGAGTATAGATTAAGAAAAAGAGAAGGAGTTTGTGTGAGTCCTCGCATGCAGGTCTTGTTGGAGTTTTTAGTGTAGCTAGGAAGAGCTCCTAGTTAGCTCCAAAGCTTGGTCCTACACATAAGAGAGAGAATAAAGCACCCTTCACAACATCATATCTCTATAAGCAAAACTATAAACATAAATATTTCTGAATAAATAAATATAAACAAAAATCCCATACATTCATTAGTTAAATAAAATAATTAAATGATGAATATCAACATATGGAATGAATAAAAACTTATCTATATTAATAAAGGAGTTGGAGGAAAGTTACAACCATCAGATGCAGTTGTAGTAGCATCTCCACTAACT
The DNA here is from genome assembly GCA_000404065.3 of Pinus taeda. Classification (NCBI taxonomy): domain Eukaryota; kingdom Viridiplantae; phylum Streptophyta; class Pinopsida; order Pinales; family Pinaceae; genus Pinus; species Pinus taeda. The sequence continues at coordinate 5,199 of APFE030803935.1, forward strand.
CCTAGCTCCAAAACTCTCCCTCTCAAGATAGATTTTAGCAGCTTTACAACACAAGTATTGCCATCCTTTTCTCAATGGACAAACCTCCAATATATAGGAAAGTGAAGGCTATGAATATTTCCCAAATTCCTCATTAGTTCAATTTGGGAAAAATATTTTGGGTGAATAATGTTTCCTCATATAAAATGGCCTTTTCCACTTTTTAGATGCTTTTGTGCTTAGGAAAAAGCTTCACCATGCTTTATGGCTATTTCCCACATTTGTATGCTTTCATTTTTAGGAAAAAGTTAAAGATGAGGATAAAGATATCACATTCCACCATATGAAGTTCCGAAAGTGAACAAGAGTGGCTCTTTCCCACTTTTGTATGCTTTCATTTTTAGGAAAAAGTTAAAGATGAGGATAAAGATATCACATTCCACCATATGAATTTCCGAATGTGAACAAGAGTGTCAAATTTTAGTTAACTCGAGATTTTTTGCTTGTGACTTAATGAGAATTTTGGTAACAAAAGTTAGATGAAGGGGACAACTTTTTATTGACTAGGATAACGTGGTCTTCATGGCACATAACTTGTATTATAGTCTTATATAGTCTGGGAGAAAGGGGTATTTCAACGAACAACATAGCATTCTCCTCCAAGATGATGAGGAGGTATTTTCATGTATAACACATTTAAGAAGAAATCACAATTAAAATTGATGACTTAACATTTGTAAACAAATTAAGGGTAATTGACAACATTCATCAAAAAGATAGTAGTATCCTCATATATAACAATTCTCCATCAAAAAATCATTGACAATTTTCAATATACATATATGTCTACTAAATCAACACTTATCGCAAATATCATTATTCCAAGGTAAATTCAGAACATTACATCCAAAATAGTAATATCATCATACATAATGATTCTCCATAAAAAAGCTTTGACAGTTTTCAACACATATATAAAGTAACAAGATAATACTAATAATATCCTCATCATATTTAATCAAATCAACTAATATTCAAATGTGTGATTATCAAATCAAAATATTTTGTGAACACCATTATTCTAAGGTAAATTCACAATGTCCACAAAAGATAGTAATATCATCATACATAATAATTCTCCATCCAAATAATGTTGAAAATTTTGAATATATACATAAAATAATAAGATAAAAATGATAATATCATCATCATATTTAATCAAATCAACTAAAAGTCAATGTATGATTAGAAAATAAAAATGTTTCAAAGATATCATTATTCTAAGGCAAATTCACAACATCCATAAAAAAATAGGAATCTCATCATATACAATAATTCTTCCTAGAAAATGTAAACAATTTTAAACATATTCATAAGGTAACAAGATAGTACTAATAGTATCATAATCATTATTCGAATCAATTAAAATTCAAATGTATGATTACCATATTAAGACATCCTAACTAAATATAAAAAATAATGAATGACTAGCTAGCACCACGAAAATCATAGTGAAGATCATCCTCATGATCATTTCCATGATCATCATCCTGACCATCCTGATAATATCATCCACATAATCATCATGAATGCCATCTCCATCCTCATCATCATCATCTTTGATGTATGATGTAATCTAAACATAGTCTATATCATCATCTTCGTGGTCAGTGCATGTAGCGTCCTGGAAAAAAATTCAATATTACCTATTAGTACTAATTCTATAGTACAATGCATATTTTTATTACAATGCCAACCATAAAATTAGGTAGGACATAATAAAATTTAATAGCACTAAAAAATAAAATGATAATACGGTTTAAGATATATTGGAGATCCAACTAAGATTACACTTGTAATTCACATTTAGTAGAAGCATTTTTTAATGCATATGAAGTAGGTACCCATTTCTTCTTCATATTATATTGTGAATGTTTCTTATGATTTCCATGCATGATTGGTAAATTAAGAATTACTGGAAGCTTTATTTCAAATTACAATTGTAATTCAGGTTAGAAATAGAAGAAATTTTAACAAAAAGAAGAATGTGACATGAAAAATTAAATTGTTTTTAATGAAAAATAAGTCACATACAATATGAATGCCACATGAAATATTGAGTTTTTTTTAATACATGTACTTTACTCTATGATAAAATGGATCCTAATGTTCGTTCAAAAAAAAATGATCTCAAATATTACTTCATTATATCCATTATACCTAGTGACGACAATGATTCCATTCAAATTGCTTCGAATTCCCTAAATATAATGTAAAAGAGAAAACTCCACGACCACGACCACGACTGCAATCCCCTCCCTTGCCTTGTGTCCACCATCAGAGGCATTGAACTTGGAATTAAGAGTACTCATGTTTTCTTCACTCTAATTAATCTCCAAGGAATAAAAACTTGATCAATATATCAAGGACTCCGTCAAGGAATATATATATCGCAGGCAAAGCTCAATAGGATTTGTTGAAAGAGTGTGAAATAGCATTGTTTTATGAATAACTCGAGTGAGTGGAATGACTAGTGGGAAACATTTGCTAGGGAAAGGAAGATTTTTGGCCTGTCCTTATTTCTATAATTATTTTTGCTTCTTAGAATGGAGGGAAGTGTTTAAAAAAAGTTCTGAAAATTATTTTAAATACACACACACACACACACACACACACACACATATATATTTGCTTATGTTTTAGTTTTTTTTTTAATATATATTTAGTTTTTGGTATTTTTTTTATAACAAAAATTATATTTTGTTTTTACAGAATGGATATTAAACATTCCATTCATGCTAAATTTGTGATTTTATGACAGAAGATTAAATTATATATGAAAAGGTAACTTAATTTGTGTCATTGTGGTGGGTATTATACATCTCTTCCTTGCTAAGTTATAGAATGTGGTTGGGTTTTCTTAATGCAATAAAATTAATTTCACTCTTCATTATATCTCGATTTGTTCAACTTGCACCTAATAAAACAATAAATTTAAAATAGGTTTTCCTTTGTCCTTTTTAGATCTTTGTCCCCATTAATCTTGGTATTAATAGATTAATTGTCTTGTGGTGGCCTTGAGTGGTCACTCCCATTAGTTGCATGCATTTTAGTTTTCTGTTAGCGACAATTCTTAGGCTTGATAACATGTTATTTAAACTATGAAAATGTGTTATTGTCCATATTATTGTTAAATAATAATATTAACTATGTTGGTTTTGAGCATGGTTTAGCAAAAAGTTCCCAAAAGGTTTATAGATTGTATTTTATAATGTAATGATTCATTGCTTGATGAAATTGTTTTGGATATTTTTTTTTTAATGATTCATTGATTGATGAAATTGTGATGGGTAATTTTTTTAGTATATTACCTTGTATATGATAAGGTCAAGAGTCTCCTCTTTTTGAGGTTTTCATTGGTTAATTTCCTTAAAGCCATCAAGTTCACCATTCAGTCCCAGGTTAAGGAAATATAAGAGTCATGAAGTGGCATTGTCGAAGCATTTAAATCTTGAAACATGTTTTTTTTAGTCATATTATACTTCCTTTCTGTGTAAATCTCCATGAAAATAGTCTCATGGAACATGAGGGGCCTCAATAGTAAAGGAAAAGAAAGACGCCTAAAAGAAAAATGGTATGAAAAGCACCCATCAATAATGTTGATATAAGAAATAAAAATATTAAGTGAGGTTCTACCTCATATAATTAGAAAATAGAGGGGGAAGTGCCAGGTAGTAGTGATTAGTGCTTATAGATACTTGGGTGGAATGACTATTATTTGGAATGATCAGGACATCAAGGTTACTAATATCTTTACCTCTTTTCACATTATGACAATACAATTTTAGTTAATTGACATCGAGGACCACTGCCATGTATCCAATGTATATGACTCCAAGATCTCAAATGGAAAACCTTTATTTCTCAATTCTATTTCTAACACAAATTATTTATACTCCCCATCTCCATGGATTATTGGGAGTGACTTCAATATTATCAAGTGTCTCAAGGAAAAGAAAGGATGAATCACAATGTTTACCAAGAGATTTTGTAAGCTATACCATCAAAGCCCTAAAGTAGTCTCCATTAAATTTATCAAGCAATGAGTCTCCAACCCACATATGTGGATCAATGAGATGCAATACATGTGTGTGTGGTGACTAACTTAATACATTGATCTAATAACTCCACAAACTTAAGTATTTCACTCAGTCACATAAAATAACCGTAATGTGACATAAGTAAACCAAGAGTATACATGAAACCCTTAGGAAAAAAAAATTCCCTAGGTCCTCAATTAGGTGCTTAAATGATGAAGTGAAAATGTCAGGGGAAAAGAGGACTTCATGATTAAACCATCACAAACATGTGATAAAGTGTGACTAGGAGTGTATATATTAATATGTTTTCCAAAGAGGGAGTGAATACATGAGTTACCATTCATTGGGCCTTATTTTTCTTTCTTTTTCCTTTTCTTATATATAAGACTTAGGGAATAAGGTTTTCATAAGTTTGGCACAACTTATAGATATAACATTTACATGAATTTTGACTTTAAACTTAGAGTTTAGACTTAGGTAAATCATTATAGTGTATATTTAATGATTTTGGCTTTCACTTTTTTATTTTCTTTCATCACAAAGGAAAAAAGGGGAAATATTTTGCTACAAATCTATGAATGCTTAATCATAAAGGAATGATGCAATTAAAACAAATTAATGATGTTCTTCTCTATGAAGATAATGGGTATTCTTGAGGAAAGCTTATGCTTGTAGATGTCTCCTCCCTGATTGAGAGGGAGTGAGGGTGGACACCATATTATCCATATGTCATGTACGATGGCTAGGACTAACCATTATAAGCCTAGTAAAGACACAGGTAGGTAGAATCGTGGACTGGATAGACATCTGGGACTAATATTCTTTGAGAATTTGTACTTTGACTAGAGCTAACTGCTATAAGTCAAGCACATTAATCGAAGAAAAGAATAGTAATGAGGATCGACATTTAATGGTGTCAAATATTATGACAGTGGATTAGGAAATAATCATGTGAGGACATACCTGATGAACATCCTAGTGGGGTAAGTGCCTAAAGAGGCGGTGGTGTCAAAATTTATGCCTCCCAACATTGTGCTCTGATCTAATGGAGAGATAGAACTTCTTATTCAAGGACTTGCTATTTTGATAATGTTGCCTCTGAGGATGTAAATCATCATTGATGCTTATCAATCCAGATCCATCCTTATATGAATATTTCAACTTGAGAGTAATGTTTTGTCTCATTATGAATACCTCCCTAGTTTAGAGGGAGTGTCATCATCTTCATTATCGTCATCATCACCACCTTCATCGTCATAATTATTGCAATAATTGCATTATCGTCATGATCACCATTCATTCCATCATCATCATTATGGACATTGTCATCAATTGTTCATAATTATAGGTGTCGTAGGAAATATCATCAACCAAAAAAATGTTACGAGTTCTCGAAAAGGGTTGTTGTGACACATCATATATGCAATAGAGATAACAAATTTATTTTTGAGAGATGATCGATGTTCATCATCAATAGTACCATTATCATCGTCATTATAATTTTCATCATCCCTATCATCATAATTAATGTAATTTATATCATCATTGTTGTCATCTTCATAATGAACATCATAACCATCATTCATGCCATTATTGTTGTTGATGATGACCAAGATGAAAATAATGGTAATGATGATCATATGATGATGACTTGGAAGATGACGCCAAAGATAATGATTATGATTATGACCATGACAACATTTAAAAATTGGGAAGATTGGCCAAGGTCATTAACATCGTCATCATCATTGTGAATGTAACCCCCATCATTTTTTTCACCGTTTTCATTATCATAATAATCAAAATTCATGCCATCATGATCATCTTCATTATCATCATCATCATAATTATGGACATTGTCATCAGTTGTTCATAATTTTCAATGTCATAAGAAATATCATTAATGCAAAAAATAGGATGAGTGTTGGAAAAGGATGCAAAAATGAATAAAAAATGGGGCAACAATAGACATAAAATTGGATGCAAAGTGGACACAACATAAGTAGATGAAAAACAACACAAAAAAATTGACACAAAAGTGGATGAAAAAGTGTATGCAATAGTTGATGCAAACATGGATGAAAAAGTGGAAGAAAACATGCGTGCAATAGTAGGCATAAAACTTAGCATGAATTGTGGTGAAACAAATGTGGATACAACAACGAACACAAAAAGGGACAGAAGCTTGGATGCAAAAAGGAGAAAAACATGTATGCAAAGAAGGATGTAAACGTTGACAAAACATGGGTGCAATAGTGGACACAAAATTAGATGAAAAATTGGATGCATCAGAAGTCAACATAAAAGTAGATACAAAATGAGACACACAACCTTCTGCAAATCTTGACGCAAAAGTGGATACAAAAAAGGATTTAAAAATAGATGCAAGAGTCAATGAAAACCTAGATGTATATGAGGATGCAATCGTGGATGGAAATTTAGAAGAAAAAATGGGTGTAAAGGGAGGTGCCAAACTAGGTGCAAATTATGGCATAAGAAAATTGGATGCAATAATGGACACAATAACAGATGAAAAAGAGGATGAAAAAAAAAATGTAAAAGTGGATGCAACAAAAGTATATGAAAAATTAGATTCAAAACTAGACACAAACCTTGATGCAAAACTTGACGCAAACAGGATGCAAAAAATGATGCAAAAATGGATGCAAAAATTGATTTTAAAATTGGTGCAAAAGAAGATGCAAGAGATGATGCAAGTGTAGCGCAAAAGTGGATGCAATAGAGGATGAAAAAGTTGGTGAAGCAAAATTAGGTGCTAAACTTGATGCAAAACATGGTGCAAAGGATGGCACAAGACATGGCATAAAACATGGCACAAAACCTGGTGTAAAATCTGGTGCAAAACCTATTACAACACATAGTGCTAAATTTGGTGTAAGACTTGGTGCAAAATTTGGTGCAAATTTTGCATCAAGTTTTGCACCATATTTGATAAATTGACATAAATAGCACTAAAAATGGGCTCTAGACGCAAAAAAGGTAGCAAAAAGGGATGCTAATCATAGGGTTTTGTTGTAGTGTTAGCTTGCAATGACCCATGTTTTCCTGTGTCCTTAATCTCATGTTTCCTGTTCCATGGAAATTCTTGCAGCAGGTTCAATCCTAGTGTACCCAAGTTGTAGAATGAACCAGGTGACACTCTGAGGTAATATTCCAAGTTCTCTTGGATTTTTCATTTTCTATTTCCTATAAAGATTTCAATTTCATGGTTCTGGTTCATCAAGGTAGTGCTAACTTAGGCTCGCTTTCTCTCTGTTCATGTATTTACTAGTGTCAGGTGCCTTTCTCAACCGTACCTAGTGAACTATAGGTATATAGTACTACCATTGTTTCAGTGCATCTCTATTGAGTTTACTCCTTTCCAATCACAGGGTATGACTCTATTTTGACTACTCTTAGCAAGTATTATTGTTTTGCTTATAGGTACCCAGGAATCTCACTATTCTAAGATTGCAGTTTGAAAACTCAAGTTCTTTGTAACCAATCCTGATGCATCATGTGCTCTGGTCCCTTTCCAACTTGGTTAGCTCTAGCTCCAATGACTTCTGGGTATTTCTTGCTATCAAGTCGTGGCTCAAAAATACTCTATAAATGTACTGAATGTTTTATATGGTCTTGCTAGTTTCTGAGGGTTAGACCCATAGTGGAACCCTTAACTTATCTATTCAACAAACATTATATGTCTAGGAAAAATTCATATAGTCGACGATTTTCAAATTTTAAGTAAACTTTTATGTTATTCCCTGTTTTACAGAGTGTACACAATATTGGTTTTAAGCTCAGCCATTTTTCTCGTATTCGAGTTCTATCTATTGTAGACATGCTTGTATTTTCAATTGAGACTTAGAGTAATTGATGTGGGCTTTTCTATGTGATGCATTATTCCGGTGGCGAGTAAATGAATGTTGTCCATGTTATGTACTGATTCAAATTTAATTAATATATTTTATACGCATGGTGTTGTTCTTATTATAATATGGTCATACTTTTCACTTTGATGGTATTGAATATTGGAATGCTATGTTGCATCTTTTTATTCTCTGATCTGAAAAGAACTTCACAACTTATCATTACCTTGCCGATTTGGTTTTGTTATATGGTTCAATGT
>APFE030803949.1:0-13435 GCA_000404065.3 Pinus taeda
GGTTGCTCTTTCCACTTGATCAGATACTGGAAATATGTTTGTCCTCGCGTTTTCTTGAACATTCTTTGATCCAAGATAACTTCCACTTCCTTCTTGGATGCTTTTGGTACCTGTTCTTCCCAATCTACAGTTTGAATTTCATCAGCTGTAATTTCATTCTGCAATTCAGTTTATGCTTCTCTGAATGGATATAAGTCCGTAACATTAAAAATGGGGGATATTTCGATCCCTTCCGACAATTCAATTTCATATGCATTGGCTGAAAATTTCCTTTTAATTTTACAGGGTCCTATTTTCTTCAGTTTCAGTTTATTATAAGTCTTTGTAGGAAATCTCTCTTTCCTCAAATATGCCATAACCAAATATCATACCTGAAACTCCTTTTCTCTTCTTTTCAGATCTGCTCTTTGCTTGTACCTCTTGCTTCTTTCCTGTAGTTTACCTTTGACTTCTTCCTGTGGTTTCTGCATTTGTTCAACAAAATCTTCAGCACTTTCACTTCTAGCTTCTTGTTTTCCCAAGTCTCTAAGCTCATATACTCCTCTCGGATGCATTCCAAAGACAATATGAAATGGAATCATTCGAGTGCTTCGGTTTGGTGTATCATTGTAAGCGAATTCAGCTTGAGCTAATGCGGAATCCCACTGTTTGGGATTCTGATGTACTAGACTTCTTAGTATATTTCCCAAGCTTCTGTTCACAACTTCAGTTTTTCCATTCGTCTGAGGATGGTAGGCTGAACTAGAACTGAGTTTAGTTCCCAACTTCTTCCGAAGTGTCCCTCAGAAATGCCCTACAAATTTAGTATGTCGATCTGATACAATGCTCGCAGGTAAACCATGCAATATTACAATCTCAGAAAAGAATAAATTGGCTATGTGTGTGGCATCATTAGTCTTCTTACAAGCAATAAAATGGGCCATTTTTGAAAATCTGTCTACAACAACATAAATAGAATAATTTCCTCTCTGAGTTTTTGGTAGACCCATAACAAAGTCCATACTCACTGCATCCCATGGTCGTTCTGGTATGTGCAATGGCTGATACAGACTAGTATTCTGACTCCTTCCTTTGGCATACTGACATACCCTATATTTCTCAACAAACTTTTTAACATTAGTTTGCATTTTAGGCCAAAAATAAAAAGCATTCACCTCAGCGAAGGTTTTACCTTGTCCAAAATCACCAGACAATCCTCCACTATGCTTTTCCATAATTATGTTCTCCCACATGGAACATTTGGGAACACATAATTCGTTGCTTTTAAATAATAGGCCTCCTTGGATAAGGTAGTCCATCCACTCACTTCTGTTATGGTTCACCGGATTTTGAACTGTTGTGTAGATATCTTGAAAATCCTCATCATCCTTGTACATTTCTATCATTTCATCAAAACCTACCACACGCACTTTAAATTCTTGCAAAAGGAAACTTACCCTGCTCAATGCATCTGCCACTTTATTTGACTTACTACTTTTATGATTTATTACAAAAGTGAAACTTGGCAGAAATTCCACCCATTTAGCGTGCTTCTGATTTAACTTTGGCTGATTATTAATAAACTGCAAAGCGTGGTTGTCTAAATATAAGATGAACTCCTTTGGCAACAAGTAATGCCTCCAGTTTTTCAATGCCTACACAATAGCGTAAAATTCTTTATCATAGGAAGAATATTTCATTTTCACATCATTTAATTTTTCACTGAAATACACTATCGGTCTTTGGTCTTCACTCAGCACCACACCAACTGCTTCTCCACTTGCATCAGTTTCCACTTGAAAGACATTCTCGAAATTTGGCAATGCTAGAACATGATTTTCTGTTATCTTCTTTTTTAGCAAATTAAAATTCCTGTCAGCTACTTCTGTCCATCGAAATGGCTGATTGACCTCCCTGATTGTCTCAAGGATTGGTGCACGAGTAAACCCCTTTATAAATTTTTGGTAGAAACTAGCAAGTCCATGGAAACTTCTTACCTCGAATACACTCCTCGGAGTAGGCCAATTTCTAATTGCTCGTACCTTTTACGGATCCATTTTTAAACCTTCTTTGGAAATCACAAATCCCAAGTATACTAGTTCTTCTCTCATGAAACTACATTTCTTCAAATTGATTAGTAGTTTTTCCTTCTGCAGAGTTTTCAGGACTAACTTCAGATATTCCAAATGCTCCTCTTTACTTTTGCTAAAAACCAGAATATCATCAAGGTAAACAACAACAAATTTACCTGTATATTCTTTCAAGACTTCGTTCTTTAATCTCATGAACGTGCTGGGCACATTAGTGAGCCCAAAAGGCATCACTAACCACTCATACAGGTCATTATTTGTTTTGAAGGTTGTCTTCCATTCATCGCCTTCCCGAATTCTCATCTGATGATACCCACTTTTTAAATCTATCTTTGTAAAATACTTGGATCCACTTAAACAATCCATTAAATCATCCATTCGGGCAAAGGAAATCTATACCTCAATGTTATCTTGTTGATAGCTCTGGAATCGGTGCACATGTGCCATTCTCCTTCCTTTTTCGGACTAAGCACCATTTCCACACCACAGGGACTCAGAATTTCTCGAATCAACCCCTTGTCCATCAGCTCCTAAACTTGTCTTGCAACTTCTGAATTTTCCCGAGGAGTTAATCTATATGCAGCTTTATTAGGTAGACTTGTTCCTGGTATTATGTCGATATGGTGACTTATACTTCTAATCAGTGGTAAGTTGTTTGGCAATTCATCCACGATGATATCCATGAAATTATTTAACACAACTTGAATTTCTTCAGGAAAATCATTTAAATTTGTGGAGGTTAAAATTACCTTTGGCCTCCCCACGATAGCGAAATACACCTCCTCGCTTTTATCAACCTCCTGTAGTGGTTCTTTGCCACTCATCAACATAATACTATTTTCAGGCAACTATTTATCAGAATCATTCTTCACTGGCAGCAATGTATGTTTAATTCCACCATTCTCTATGGTGTATGTATTTCTTCTTCCATCATGAATCACCTTCCGGTCAAATTGCCCTTGTCTCCCCAATAACACGTGACATACATCCATGGGCATTGTGTCACATAAAATAACATCTTTGTATGTGCCAATCTGCATTTCCACATTACACTGTTCTGTCACGATGACTTGATGACCCTTCTGAAGCCAGGATACTTTGTAAGGTTCAGGATGCGCTTTCCTTGTTAATCTGAGCTTTTCCACCATCTCTGTAGACAGAAGATTGTGAGTACTCCCGCTATCAATAATAACCTTACAGCACTTACCCTTTGATTTGCATGTCGTACTAAACAAATTCTTCCTTTGCGCTAGTTCCCCAATCTCTTTTTCTGAGCTAAGAAAAGTTCTTCTGAGTAGTAATGATTCACCTTCTTCAGGTGGTTCCTCTTTCACCACAAGTCAAGGTGGTTCTGGCTCTACCTCAGCTACGTTTGCACCCCTCTGGCTTGCTGATTTGTTATGAGGATATTCCCGTGACATATGTCCCCATTCTCCACAGGTATAACACCTAACATCTCTGCCTCGCCCTCTTCCTCTAGGCGTGAATCTCCCTCTACTAGATTCACCCATCTGTGGTGATATGCTGCTTGAACTTCCTGTTTCAACTTGATGCTGTGTTCCTCTAGATCTGCCAGCTCCTCTACCTCTCGCTGAGTTATTTCCACTATTTCTTTGACTCTATTTTCTTAATATGTTCTCCTCTACTTTCAAGCTTGCTTGATAGGCATCCTCAACAGTTTTCAAACTTAACAGGCTAATTTCATCTGGTATTTCATACCTTAGCCCATTAACATATATAGCTACTTTCTCCAAATCATCTTCTACATTCCTTGTTCTGATACTTCACCTATAGAATTCTTGTGTATACTCCTTAACAAACATTCCTTTCTCCTTCAGATTTTGCATCTGCTTAAAAAGATTCAAATGATAGTCTTTAGGAAAAAACTTGGCTTCAAGTTTGCTTACGGTTTTATCCCACTGCTTGATCTTAGATTTCCCTTTTCTTGTTCTTGATGTTTGTAACTCGTCCCACCAGATGGCTGCATGGCCCTTTAGACTAGTGATTGCAAACTTCACCCTCTTATTCTCCTCAATCTCTTCATAATCGAAGTACTGATCTATGGATCTGATCCAATCCATGAGCTCCTCATCATTCAGACTCCCTCCATACATAAGAATCTCCATTTTGGGTTTGCTTTGAGCCTTTGCGAGCATCTTGATGATCTTGACATTGTCATTCTCTTCTTCGGCTTCCACGTCTGCATCAGATTCTTCTGAAGAACTCTCAACTCCCTCATCAAGCGCTCTTCTTTGGGCTGTCTCCATTAGTTCACACAATATCCGCACTTCTTCTATCAAAACTACATTAGGTTCTTGTCTCCCGCTACCAATTCCCCTTCCAGGTGGCAAAACTTTCATTTTAAAAACAACGGAATCAAATTTCCTGAGTATTCGAGGAGAGCGTAGCCAATATAATACTTTAAACAAAATGGAAACAACGTTAAAACCGAGTTGACACGCACATATATTTCATTCAAGTCATAATAAAAATAAGTGTCCCTAGCCAATTACATTAGTGTTAAAACGCTTTTATAACAGGTTGATCTATATATAAACACCGCAACTCTCTCATGTTTTATCTGCACAACTCTATTATAAATCAGTGGTTTTAAATCGCTCTTGGCAAACTCTTCAAATTTCGATTTCTTACCATAACTCAGATGTAATTTCTATTTGGGATCACCACTTTCCGGAATGACATGTCACTCAAATTTCGCATAGTTCACATGCCACAATTCTGGAACCGATTCCATTCCAAAACTGATTATAATCTTCGCCTCGTGTTTTATTGCAATATGATGGAATATGCAATTTCTCCCGATGCGACACAACAAACACCATTTATTTTCCTTTGATCAAGATTCTGACGCAATTTCTGCCTTGATGATCTTCCTATCACTCTTTGCTATCACTTTGTTCCAATAATAATTCACTCACTCACAATTTCTATGTTAATGACTTTTCCAAACTCACAAAATGTGACAGTGCTGAATAAAACACAAAATTCATATAATTTTCAATAGAACACAAATCGAAATCCACTTCACTCAAATTCTCTTATCAACGAGATTCAAATTTATAGAATCTGTCCCTCGATTTTACACAAACCACACTTGTATTTATAAAAAAAATGAAAAAGACTTTTGCTATTACAAAAATGAAAGTCTTTCTCGCCCATCCCTTAAGACCGATATTTGTTCGATTTTTAACATAACTACCCCCACTAATGTGAGCTTTTAGCTGCACAAAAACATCACCTAACTCTTCTCCTCTATCACATTAATTTTCTAGTAATAGCTTAATAAAAATATTCTATTTATTAATAAAGATCTTAACAGAATCTCCTATCTCTAACTCTCGCTTACACCTGTTCGAACAAATTTTATCACTAAATCTAAATAAAAATGTCTCCTTATTACAATAATAACAAACTATTTGAAAATCAAACCCCACAATAACTAAAATTGACCAACACTAAATGAATTGTCAAGCCACAACATGTGAACAGATTTTCACATTGCTGGCTTATTCCGATGCCCCTCCATCAATTTTATCCTTATGCTAACCCTGGCTTCTCACCAAATATGAGTACCAATATCATGTTAATCTATTTGATGAGAATATATTTACCATATGAGGACGGTTTGACAAAATGTATTAATAGAGGTGCTAGCGAAACATCACTAGTGCAATAATGCTAGAACATATAGATTGTGGTAAGTCTATGTGATATTAGTGATAAATATTGATATCATTTACCTTAAATAAGTTTTCCCATAGACCCCAAAGTTTCTCTAAATGGGTATTGATGCAAGATGTGAATAGTCTCTTCCAATCAGGGGGTTTAATTCTTTTTCTCCATGGAGTTAGGCCCTATTGAAAAGGTTGAGGATTTACCTAAGTTGTCATCCATGGATCATGGGAAGTATTTGGTGAATTTCTGACAAAGTGTTTTTGGGAAAAATTACTTATAATGTTTTGGAAAGCCTACTATATCTCTTACCTAGCAACAATTAACAGTCCAGTACATTAAATTATGAATCATTGAAACTATTATATAAAGGTAGACCTTATGATGCTGGTGTATATACTCTATCAATAGGAAGAAGTTAGAAAGGGAAACGGAAATTGAATTGATTAATCTTGCTGAGATAAAAAAATGAATTGGTTTTAGTGCATTATGTCTATTGGGAAATGAGGTTTTGATTACGGCACGTGGAGGCACTCACATTCTAACCCACTTCCCAAAAAAAACATTATGATATTATTAATCACATAAAGCTGATTTCTGAAAGCTCGTGGTTTCTATACCATAAAAGAATGAGCAAAACTCTAATCCGTTGGGATGAACGAGTTAACCTTCTAAGAAAAAAACACTTAGCAAATGACCATCTCCTCGCACACCTTGGAGGCTCGGTTGTCAAACCAACCGAATGGGTGGAACATGGTTCTATCGAATCAAACAAAAAAAAATTGTCTGCCATTTTATGAGAAAACAAGATGTACTATAATATCATCTCACACTGCTCCTGTGGCTCCTTGTTTAGATTAATGGGAATTTTTTACTACATGTGGCTAATCTTCACTTGTGGCAATGTGTTGGCCCTATGTGGTTAGGTGAGGCCCTCGTGAATGAAGTAGAACTCGTGCATGCTAACTTCTCTCTCTAAAACCAGCTCCTCCATAATACTGAAATGCTGAGATAAAATCTAATTTTTGCATAATGCATGTTGATTATGGGGATAAAAGAAAAAAAATAAAAAAAATCTCCATAGAATAAATAAAACCAAAAATCTGACCATCAGGTTTTTTCGAGTTAACATCATGGAGCTGTTGCGCGTTCAAAATAAGGTTTGAAGTCATCCATGTAAAATATTACTTGTTCAATTTTTGACATAAGATTTTTATGTTGTAATTCGAACGTGGAATTTCTATGGAGAATTAGAAATGAATAAAAGCACTGAGAAGTGTGAAAAAAATACAGAGGTGTAGAATATTATCGGTTCATAAAAACAATACGAAACAGAGGTGTAGAATATTATCGGTTCATGAAAACAATACGAAACATGAGATGTAATCTTGGGAATTTAAAAATTAGAAGAGATAACGATGACATTATGCATTGATTTGATAGTTGTATCATAATCCAAACACCTCAGTAACCTATGCATGGTCCAATAGGATAGGGTTATGGACAACCATAAAAATGGATAAGGGATAAGTTTGTTGTTTCTTTGTAATGTTGTCTTTCATGCTCTTTTATCACAGAGTTGGATTCTAATAATGATCAATACTCTGATTTAAGAAATGTTTTAAAAGCATAAGGATAAGGTTATCCGAAGCAAAGGAGAAAAGCGAAATATAATGCATATCCCATTCTTTTAGTGCTCTATCTATCAATGAATGTGGATGTCATATGTTGTTTGAAACATATATATGGACAAATCTTGTCTTAACAGAGTGCAAAAGTTCACACTAATCTTGTCTTAACAGAGTGCAAAAGTTCGAAGAAGACCCTAGTATTATCTGATATGTGGGTCCTCGATTGGTGGGTTTAGCAGTAATGGAACTATGTCGGGTTATAAATAATAGTGAGCATTGTCTTAAATAATTATGACTCTGTAATTTATGATAAAGTGTAGTTACCATCGATACATAGATTTAGAGTTTATGATATTTCATGCAATACTTCAAGCTTCCATGAATCAAAATAGTATATATATATTTGTGTTGATTATGACGATGGCGGACCATCGATATGAGAATAGAAGTAGCCAGGCGGCTGCAGCTGCAGAGAAAAATGACGGGACGGTGAAGGATTCCTCTTCATTTTTAGGGGTCTCAAATTGTTCGAAGCATCCGTTTATGTGTAGCGTTGTTTGGTACTGTTCTTGGTTTTTAAACACTGTCCAATCTTAGGTGGCCATTGGGTGACTCTATTTATATGCATTTGTAACACTTTCGTAAGGTTGTTTTAGAATTCAGCTGTCCTAGATGACCAGATTTCACAGTCAACAAACTGTCTGTTTTGGTGTTTGCAATGGATTGGTAAGTAGTTTTACTCTCGGTCTTTACAAAGTTAAAAAAATATTTTTGATCTAGAGTATTTTCTAGAAAATCAATGACAATACTAGCTTCTGAAAGTGAATATAGCCATGAAACGAATATTCGTCTAATAAATTGATTTTCCATAGTTTCTAGAATTGTGAACGATTTTAGGGATTAGATTGGATGAGGATTTGATCCTTATTTTTTGTTTTTTTATAAATGTAGCCTACAACCATGTAAAACAATGGCCATTAGATGAAGAGCAGGCATGTTAGGCCGTAGAGGCCAAGAGATGTAATTGTGTATTTCTTTGGTGAATTATCCCTGTGTGTTCTGCTTTATATATTTTTGTGTATTCAACAAGTGTATTCGTACTTTATTCTTGTCTGTGCAACCCTGTTGATTAATAAATATATACAAATTGTGTTAACGAGTGAGGAGATCTGTTTTCGGTCGACCATTGTAGAGATCGACGTTGTTTATAACAACTGTGTGATCCAGAATAAGACGTTGTGTATAACTAGTGGGAATGCAACATATTGATGTTGCATGTATTTGTGTGAGCCAACCAGAGCGAATGTGCAGAGGAAGAGATGGAACAATCCATGTCAATGTTAAAAGTTAGCTGATCTCAAGCGCTTGGTTAAATAATTTATTTTTATTTTCGGTTATCATGTACACATTAGACTTATAACGACTTACCATGGATTATGAATTCTACTTTATAAGAAAGAGATATGCTTAACATGAGATTATACCAATTTTAATAAGTTTTTGTTATATATGATAAAATCAAATATTCCTTGTTATTTTTGTGATTTTTGTAAAAATAAATAAATGAGAAAATGTTCAAAAAGAATGGAAGGACATATGCCGTGTCAACAAATTAACTAAGGTATCGTCAACAATGAAGAATGTGTTTCTAAAAATGTTTGCTTGTGGGTAGGGGAAAATTATGCATAAGGCATGATGAATGAATATTGGAAAATTAGAAATTTTTGGGATACATGCAACATAGATTTGAAAACTCTTTTGGAAAAAACTTTGGAATTATGTGTAGAAAAAAGTAGCTTGCATGGGTTAATAACTGATCATTTTGAGTTCTCTAGAAGTGTTAAATTCATATGGATAATTATTTCTCACAAATTTTCTACCTATAAAATTTGATTATTTTGTTGGTTTAATTTTTTATGAAGTTCTAGTTATAGTTATGAAATTTGGGCACTAGTATTATGTATAATGAATGATTTCATTGTTATGCCTCTCACTCTCATTACTTAAAGGGTAGCTTCATAGTAGGTAGTTGTGGCTTGGTGCTATGGAGCCATCTTACTTATTATGAAAACTTCATAGGACCATTAGCCTGAAGTTTACATGGGATGTACATATATGGGTGTATGAGACATCTAATAAATCTAAATGTAATCATCATTATGAAACATATGAAACCTATGGTTAACTCGAAAATCATTCATGCATAAGACCATGGTACATGAGAAATTAGTATGGTATAATCTACAGTTCGAGTTATCTATGCTATATATTGATACTAGTTAGTTCATCCTACATGTTGCTTAAAAGAAGGGACCTCGAAGAAATTTGTACGGTGCATACCATGATGCATGACTTTCTCCAAGTTGGGAGCTTGTTCTCATGTAAATTTTCATTGTACTTACATGCTTGTGATAACCACAAAGAAATCTTAATATTTAAGAAGCCTTGGAGCTAGTATGCTAGTTGCCTCCTGAATGGACAAGAATATAATATTATATCAACCATTAAAGGTTCGATAATATGGCAATTAAAAAGCAATGTGAACGTAAGGCACTCTTCAATTCCTCATTAGGAAATTCTCTTACTTATTAAATTTTCATTAAGGATATGGGTATGCTTAGGTGCATGTTTGTGTTATTAATATTCACAATAATGGTTAGGACTACATGAAAATACATTATAATATTATTGAAGTCACCTGAAATACTCTTGTTCTTGTGGAGAATTGAAGCGAGGAATGAGGTAAATTATTCTAAGAGGTGGATAGCATGAACGAATTCACAACTATAATGCAAGCAAATTGATACATCTACAAGTGTTATAAAGGAAATTAACTAAAAAAAAATTGATGTATACTACACTTACACCTTGTCATTGATAACTTTACATGTTGTTACATGTTGTTGATAAGTTTACATGTTGTTACCATAGTGCATCAAATTCTATCTTGGATGATTCGATCTTCTTACGTCTTTTCCAGCATACACTCATTGGTCTCGCAGCCAAGTGGTACATTGAGTTACCATGGGCCTCTTTTTACAATTTTAGTCAGTTAGCCACGTCATTCTTAACTAATTTTCAGTTGCCGGTCAGATATGATAACGGTACGGAGTTACTAACTTCACTAAAACAATCGACGTCCACCTATATTTCCGATCATAATCATGAGTGGAGACGTCGACGAAGGTTAGTGAAGGTTTTTATCCCGGACCAAATCTTAGCTGAATGGTTTGTTAAATCATTGTTACCGAAGATTACTGAAGGTGTAGCTAAGGCTGGTGTAGTTACTGAGGAGCAAGTAATTGCTCAGGTGCAATACCTTCACTTGGTTTACACTCAGTCGGGTACTTTACACGAGAAGATCCCAGATCTTCCAAGTTCAAATCAAATCGCTGCTGCTCCTTTGGGATCTCATGCCGCTGACGGTATGATTGGTACGGTGAACACAAAGAGTAAGAAGAAATCTTCAAAGAATTCTTCTCCCATAATCACCCTACCTGATTCGCCGACAGGTGAGTCTTCTCCTGAAATTTCCGCCGATATTCATGCCGTAGAGACATCTACGGTCAAATCAAAAAACGGTGGAAAGAAGAAGGGAAAGAAGAAGAATAAAGCAGACAAAGCTCCTAAGGAGAAATCAGAAAAGTCGGAAACCAACAATGAAAAGCACAAACCTAAGTATCCTTGTCTTATATGTGAAGAAGATCATTATACAAGAGATTTCCCACATCGGGCTGCGGTTGTGAAAATAGTCAAAGGTTCCGAGACTCGTGTTGTTTTGAAAGATCCATTTCCAAAGCAGGAGACTAAAATGATAGGTTCTTCCTCAAGTACCAGTGAGGCGCCCATTTTGATGATGTCTCATGTGAGGATTGAGACTCGATCACAAGATTACGGTAGTAAGAATCTTATTGATGGTAAGGAAGAAAAATCTTCTCACTCTAACCCATCAACCTCAGCTCCTCGTTCCGATCCACTACAGATCGAGAAACCTAACCCTGACTTAGTAATTAAACCGCCCGCCAAGTGTATACTTCGAAAGTCTGATTTCAATCCACATGCGAGAGCAGCTCAGAATTATAACATCATTGAGGATTTAGCTGTTTCATCCTCAGTGATGTCACCTCTGGAAGTGCTGCAATCATGCCCAGCACAAAGGAAATTACTATTTTCGGCTATCGGAGTTGTTGATCTTCAGGATCCGAACCTAATAGTCTTTGATCTAGAAAATAGTACACCACGCCTACCTCATCAAATGGCTTTCCAGATTCCAGTGATAGTCATAAACAAACCTGTTCATAGGACTGTAATTGATGAGGGAGCTTCTACGTGTATTATGTCGACTCAATGTTGGAGATCGCTTGGTTCTCCTTCACTGAACCAGTCCCCCACCATCCTTAAGGCCTTTGATGGCCGTGGGTTCCGTCCATTTGGTATTTTACAGGATTTGCCTATAGAGGTAGAAGGAAAAAGCGTTAGTCTAGATGTGGAGGTGGTTGATGCCCCTCTAAACTACAACCTTCTTTTGGGTTGAAGTTGGTCATATGCTATGACCGCGGTTGTGTCATCGGTCTTCAGAGTCATAAAGTTTTCACATAATGGCAAGATCATGACGATAGACCAGATGGCTTACTTTGCATCCGACCCTGCCTCTTCGGAGAGTATTCAGCATGTCGGTAAAACGACCATCCCTTATAGAGACGTGGGCGTAGGTTTAGTAAAAGATTCTGGTTTACTAGGAACTTTTCCTTTTCCTCCAATCCACGAAGTGTCTTCATTTGCATCCATTCATATGATTACATCAGACACCATTATTTATGACGATCCTTGGATTGTCCCTTCCGAACCTGAGATAGACTCATTTGGTAATGCTATGCCTTTGAGTCCGTATGAACATTCTTATGAAGCCGTAGTGTCTTTCACCGACCCGCTTTCAACCAAAATTGACCAAATGAATGTGGTCCATGAGGATTCATTTTTCGCATCACCTTCAGAGTTAATAACATTTCCCGAAGTTGTCTCATCTGACGAACACCTTCGTGAAATCCTATGTGTAGACAATTTACCATGGGAAGATCTTCATCACAGATCTTCGTTCTTACCTGAAGCTGATTGTTTTGAAAATGATTTCTCATCTATCTTTACCACTGAACATGTCAAAGACGCTCAAAGTCCAACGAAACATCCTGATTTAGAGCTGAATTTAGGGAATATTTCTCGTACTATTCCCATTGACATTTCAGTGAAGCCCAGAATTGTTGAGAACATTCATATAGGTGCCTCATATACAAATGATGAAATCCAAACTTATAAGGCCCTATTCCAAGAATTTCATGACGTGTTTGCCTGGTCATACGAGGAAATGCTAGGAATTGATCCCGCCATTGTTGTCCATGAAATCAAGACCTACCCAGACGCTAAACCCGTCCGACAACGGTTGCGTCAGATCCACCCTCGAAAAGCGGCTCCGATTAAAGCAGAAGTCGAGAAGTTGTTGAAAGCAGGTTTCATTTATCCAATTCCGTTAACGGATTGGGTATCAAATATTGTCCTGGTTAAAAAAAAGCAGGGAACAATAAGAATCTGTATTGATTATAGGGATATAAATCGAGCTTGTCCCAAAGATAACTATCCAACGCCCTATATCGATCAAATAATTGATGATTGTGACGGAAGCGAAATGTTTTCCTTTATGGATGGTTTTTCGGGCTATAATCAAATCAATATTCTACCTACCGACCAGCCAAAAACAACATTCATTTGTCCGTGGGGAACATTTGCTTATTGCAAATTACCCTTTAGACTCAAGAATGCCGGAGCCACTTTTCAACGGGCGATGTCTTATGCATTTCATGACATCAAACACATTGTGCAACCATACCTCGATGATTTTCCTGCTCATTCTTTACATCGAGCTCATCACCTTATTCACTTACGAGCAATATTTATGAGGTGTAGGCATTATCGTATTCGTTTAAATCCGCACAAGTGTGTGTTCTGTATAGAAGCGGGTCGATTGCTGGGATTTGTTGTTTCCAAAGC
>APFE030803962.1:691-72033 GCA_000404065.3 Pinus taeda
CTAAAATCAATATTCATTGTAAGTCATCTCAGACCATATTGTTTATTTATTCACTGAGCGTGACACGGAGAGAGCCCTCTCCTGTTCTGGTAGGGCTAGCTACCAAACTGATCGTGGTTTGTGGTTACCCTGAATTTTGCCTTCCTTTAGCCTAAGGCAGATTTAGGTGCTAATAGGTCCCTAGTGGACTTCCTGCAATTTGATACAACCCTGAACTCCAAAACATCTTTGAAAATTCTATTTCCAAACACATGCCTTTCCATCGATGAGTACCACCCTGAAACCTTTGACTTCCGTTTCCAAGATGGACACCAGGTTGTTCTTGTGATTAGGTACATAAAAGTGATTCAGGGTTCCTTGCTTTCTTTGAAGAGTCGACCATTTCCTTGATGACCTGCATTACCTTCAGACACTCCTTCGCATAATGGCTGAACTTATTACAACCAAGGCATCCGCCTTTCCTTCCACCCTTAGATCTGAACTTCCCAATGAAGTGATCTTTAGATGGGCCATCAGAAACTTTCTCTACGCCATTCTGATAATATATTATACTTTGACTTCACCCTTTGTTAACTTAGAAGAGAGATGTGGAACCCATTGATCCTTTTGTCTTGTCCCTATTGTCTTTGGTGATTGCTCTTTCACTCTTTCTTAGGTATTGTCTTCACCTTAGATCTGATACCATGTTAATTTTAGGTATGTTCTATGCTAGAACAATTTATTTCAATTTCTTTTCCACATTAGCAATCACATCATCATAAAGTAAATTGCAGATAGAACATAAATATAAATTACAGAAGACAAGCCAAGATAAGAGGACACGAGATGTGGTGCTAGCCAGGGACAAACCCCAATGTGGGGAATCCTTGATCAATTCTTCTTTTATGTTCTTCAAAGTTCAGTAGAGAAAGTGAGAGAGATAGTACATTTACAATAGAAGTCAATCACTTTGACTTTTGATATCGTCATGAGATTAGTTGAAGACATGTTGCTTCAACTGATTCTCTAAGGTGACTCGTTCACCTATCTTAGTGTTGCATCTCATCTATTTGTTGCACATTACCGTGTGACACCTTGTTGTACTGTCACATGTGTTGAACCTTGATGACTAGCTACTCTCATCTTCATGCTACTCATCACACTGCATCTTCCATGGTCTTATTCATCATCAAGCTGCCCATGCTCATGATCTCATTCATCATTATGCTGCCCGTGCTCATATCATCATGCATCATTATGCTACCCATGCTCATATCATCATGTTGCTTATTATGTTGCCCATGATCTCATACATCATGTTGTCTTCCTTCAAAGACAGATGCTCCGGCTGTTTCGGCAGTTCCCAATAGTTCTGGCTTTTCTGGCAGTTCCAGCTTTTTCGGCAATTCTGACAGTTCTTGCATTTCCATCTTTTCCGGCTTTTCCAGCTTTTCCGACAGTTTTGGCTTTTTCAACTTTTCAGGCTTTTCTAGCTATTCCAACTTTTCCTATTATTCTGGCTTTTCCGTATTTTCCGGTAATTCTGGATTTTCCGGCTTTTCTAGCTATTCTGGTAGTTCCGGCTTTTCTGGCAGTTCCGACTTTTCCGGCAGTTATGGCTTTTTTGGCAATTCCGACTTTTCCTACAGTTCTAGCTTTTTTAGATTTTCCGGCTTTTCCTTAGGAGCTCTCCTCCTACTAAAACCCAAAGACAAGTAGAGAGAGGAAGAGATCCAAGTGTGTGTAGAAATGACTTGAAGTCCTCTTCTATTTATACTAAAATGTAGAGGTTGAACAGACATGACTGTTCGGCTTTTGAGCCTACATAATTTACTGGCCGACTTAACGATTTGTCCATAACATAAATAAATTCATAACTTCATAAATACTTATTAGAATCGGATGATATTTAGATCAGTCCTACACCTCTCAATGAGAGGGATCCAATAAAAGTATCAGCTGCTATAAATAATATGAACCACATGGAGTTTAGCCCTAGTTACCAATTTTAACAAAACCCCATATATCCGCGTTTAATTCTTTACAAATCATTTACAAAGGAAATATACGCAAAACATACCTTTTCCACCTTGGTACAGCCTCTGCACAGATATCGATGCTACACTTTATCCCAATTTCTATTCGCTATTTTTCATCTCTGTGGTCACATTAACACATGACTCCATCTCCTTCGATATGCAACTAACATAACAGACTTCAAATAACTTAAAGCCGCAGCTCAATACTTTATCGGGGTCGTTCCATCGTTCATCGCATTACTTCTCCGCCGATATAACTCCATTTAACAATTGCGATGCAAATTAATATCTCCTCTGATCCCAATACCCCAATCGCCGATCGTGCTTTATCGGTATCAATGTATCGGCCCATCGCATGTCGCATTACTATGGTCTGCTGTCACTTTTCCCTTGCGATCTCTGATTTGCGATTAGATCGTGACCATTGATCTGGTCCCGATCCAACGTTCCATGATCAATCGGTGATCACTCATTACAACTACCCAAGGCCCGATTTCGATATCTCCATAAGGATCCCATCGATGTGATTTAATCGTGGTCGTTAATCATAAAGATCCAATAGCTACTATGCACCGATTCTTCACTTCCCTGCTTTTCCACTTCACTTAGATTTTACGTTGTTTCTTTAGTTTTCTATGGTTTCAGGTTTTCAATGGTTTCGGCCTTTCACTCTTAGTTCACTTCCACTTGAACTTAATTCCGTGAATTCTTTCTCCCGATCATTCGATAGCATCACGTGGGTTATCCAATTGGGTTCTACACCCTTTACGATCCTCTCTCTTCTCCTCCTCTTTGTATTCACCTCGACTCTGCCTGCATATATTCGTATTATGCAAATCTCTGATAACACATAATTCATCATCTAACACATGAAATACAAATTTATACATATTAGAATCAATCTCTATATCTATAAACATAAACAATGATTACAGAATGAAATATCTGTCTCTCTGGCCTGATTTTTCTTTACAGTGGCCTCCTATTTTACACTCTGCCTGTAGGCTTACATTTATACCAGAAAGGTTATGTTGAACTAGTTTTGGTTCAAACCCTTAATCTACTGAACTGACTCCTAAATGTCCTCTCTAGTTGCTTGAATCATGAAACTGTATTAAGAGTTATATTTGACTTCTAACTCTCTTATCATTATTAACCACTCATGTTCTCTTTCATTTACAAACCTCCTCACATTATCTAATTAATTCCTATCCTACTCACTCAAAAGCCTAAATATTACATTAATTCAACACTTAGGAATCCAACTTCCTTAAAACATATGACTCCCCTATGCCTACTAAAATACAATGATTTTCTTTTGGGTTGAATGCTCCTGCATCAGGCTCCCAAAGTAGAAAATATTCATGATCTCCTAATCATGTGTCTTCATAAGTTGATAGAAAACCTCTAGGGTCCCAAACTTTAGTTTGTAGCTGCCCAAATGCCTTGTACCTTTGTTGTTGTTGTTTGTCTATTGTATTCTGTTTTATCTTCCTCTCCTTGTCAATCAGGTTCAAGTTCTAATTGATCATCCTTCCTGCTACTATCAGTTTCCTCCAAATGGATTGTTTCATCATCAACTACCATATGTCTTCAATCTCTGTTTCCAGTTCATCCTTGGACTGGTCCATATTCTGCTTCTTACTTCTTCCTCTTTCTCTTTTCTTCAGGTTGTCGCTGTTGTCCACTAACTCTTCAAACTGTTGTTGGTTACTTTCACTTTGTAGTTGCCGGTTTACTTTTTCTCTTGTTACCATTGTAGACATTGCTCTTGCTCTTGCTCCATCTTTTGCTTTGACTCCTACGCTTACTGCCTCCCTTTCATCCTTACCCTCTTTCATGATTATTTTTGTCTGCACTTAATCATGACTTTCCAGCATTCTCTCCAACAATTGGACATCTCTGTTCCATGTATTGAATTCTTCCATAGAATCTTCTTCTTTCATCTTTATTTGGTTTCTCATCTGCGCCAAATTTTCTCTAGCATCTGCAACTAAACCTTCACTCACAAAACAGTTGTTAAAATTAAAAACATAAGGCTTCTATGCCTTATCTTCCTTTGGCAACAATTTAGTTTGCTGCTCTGTTTCTTTCTCCTCTGTTAACACATTATTATGTTGTTTTGAATTCTCAAAAGAATTCGTGAGGCTAACAACTAGTCTCTCTTCCACACCATCTGTTCTAATGATGTCTTTTTGTCTTTGTTCACTATAGTGAACTTATTCTTTTGCAATGTCAATTTGCTTAACTTTCATTACCATCTCCTTTTTCTTATGATTGTCATTCATGACAAACTTTTTTGTCTTCCTTTTTCAGCAATCTATCTTGGTTATATATCTTCTGTTTTTCCAACTCCCTTCTTTGAAAGTCTAATTTTCTATATAACTCAATAATTTCAATTGGAGTAGAATTTGGAAATTTCACACAATTTTCCATACCTTACCTTGTTATTGATAAATCATCAGATGTTCTTTTTCCCTTTGCTAATTCTTTTGCATAGACTTCTTCTTCCTTAACATCTTTTAGTAGATGTCCTTATTCTTCAGTACATTTTTCCTTGTTGTCTCTCTGTAACTCTTCTCCCAAAGTTATCCTTCTCTCATCATCTTCATTAATATTCTAATGCATTTGTTTTTCATCAATAACATTAATCAAATTCATTTTATTACTTTTCTGAGATAATATTCCTTCATTCTTCATCAAAATAAAATCATGTGGTTACTACAACCACTGTCTAATAGCCACACATTATCAAAAGGTTCATGCACGATATGACAAGCTAGGAACATAGAGTTAGTACTCTCTGTAGTGACATTAGCTCTTTGGTTTCCTTGATCAGATATCCTCTTCTTGCAATCATAGGCATAATGACCAAATTTATTGCAATAATAAAATCTCACTTTTGATTTGTCAACTCTTTAATTATTGTTGAAGCTTCTGTTGTTCTTCCACTTTCATGTTCATGCTCTTCTCAGCCATCTCTTTGACCAACATGTCTTCTGCCTCGTCTTATGCTTCTCGATCTACTTCTACCTCAACCTCTATCTCTTGAAATAGAAACTTTCCTTTTGAAAGTGGTTTTTAAAGTGGAATCCTTATTTCTATCTATCCTTGCCTCATGTGATGGAAGTGATCCCATCAACTCATCAACTATTAATGATGACAAATCATTGGCTTCTTCTATGGTTGCTACAAGAACATCAAATTTGGTAGAAAAATATATGAGGAACTTCTCAACCACTGTTTGATATTTAATTTCATCACCATAAATTTTTAACCAATTTACCACAGTTATATCCTGATTCATGAAAGAATCGATGTTCTTTGTCTCCTTCATCTGCAAATTTTCAAAATATCTCCTAGTATTCTACAGCTTAACAATATTGACTTTGACCATACCTTTATAGCTTGTCACCAGGGTCTCACATTCTTCCTTTGTTGAAGACATGATCATAATTTTCTAGAACACTGCTCGGTCCACTCCTTGTTGGATAAGTTGCAACACTTACGCATTCGTATTTTCATCTTTCTTCCAGAGTTCCCTCTCTGCATTAATGAGAGCTAGTTCTTCTGCTTCATCCTTAGGTTTGAAAACCCAAATTGGATACGATCCCAAAAATCATGAGCCTTCAACATGGTCTCCATATTAATGGCTCTCACATCATAATCCTTCCTTGTAAATGGTAGGAACTGGGTCTGGAAATTTGAGAAATCCATCTTTCTTCGAAACTTCTCTTCAAATAATAAAACCCTATTTTTATAAAGAACTTTATAAGCCATTCTCAATAAAACCCTTGATTATTTATTTTTATACATTATTTTGTCACACTCCCTCTCTCATATCCTGGAGCATTGAAATTTGTGTCGTTAATGCCAAAAATGTTGCAAAATGACAAAAGTTGTCAGTTTATTCACCATGAAACATGTTCAGAAGCATCCCTGAAGAAAAGAAGAAAAATTGCCTAGAAAGAATTCTGAAGAGCTTGTAAAAAAACCTTGTTTTGCAAGACCAACACTACTTGCGTTAGGAAAATCCATGCTAGTAACCTTTTGCATAACTAGTGACTGCTATCAGCACTACTTTTACCTGGAAAATTCACGATGGTCCTTTTCACGAAGTTTTTCCCAAAATGGAGGAGAATCTTTCCTTACTAGAAAGCTCGAGAATGACGATGTGGTTTCAAGTAGATGAGGATTGGAACGAGACCTCCCATTCTTGGCCCTAGATCCTACTCCCATGGATCTTTCCCTTGAGATGTGGAACTTCTCCCTTCTTTCATGGATCCCCAACTCCCTTTCCTTCCCTATAAATTAGATGCCTACTATCCACTAAGGGTTGGCTTATGATTTGTTTCCTTCCTAATGCTGAACTATGCCTAATTGCTACCCATTTTGCTAAGGAGAAAGGAGTGCTTGAAGGTTAAGGCTAGGACTTAGAATATCACCTAAAGGAGGCTTCCAACATCAAGGTTTAAGTGGTTGTAATGCTCCCTTTACCATCTATTAATAATACATTATGTGTTTTCCTTCCATAAATGTGTCAATGATTGTTCATTTAGTGTAATACTCCTTGATATATTGCATGATTTATATTGGAATGAATTTTTCTATTTATTTATTTATTTATTTTTTGCATGTGATCTTCTGTGTAGTTATTCATCCATAATGGCGAAGAGGAGATTGAACTTGGAACTGAAAGAATCAAGGATGACACCAATACATGTTAGCATCAGAGTGAGGTAGGTCATCTATCATCCTTTGTGTTTTTTGGTATAAACTAGGAAAGTTTACATATATTTGTCTTCATTTGTTGCTAGAACTTCCTATTGTAGCGGTTGCAACACCCTCCAAAATTTTGGCCTGCATCCAATTTCAAAGCCTTCGTTGGGTTTTTCCTTAATATTTTCAAGCACTCGGGATTATCCCGTGAGTTCGTGTTGAGTCTTTGCACCCTCCTCGCTTCACTGTTCAATAGACATCTTTTTTCTTGATGGTCACAATGTCATGCTTGCAGTCATGTTCTAGCCATGCACAAGGTTTTCCTTCATGTGTACATGTTATGTAAATATTCGTCGCACTCACACATGAATTTTTACACACTGTCATGCAAGCGTTGTCACGGTCATTCAATGATCTATCGCAAGTGTCACACTTGTCGCTCACATCGTCGGTCAGTCACACTGAGTGTACGTTGTATTGTTGGTTCGAGGTGTCTTGTCATCAAGTCATGTTGAGTGTGTGTTTGCGAGGTCATGCATGCATGAAATCACTCATTCACACACTTGGTATTTTTGTTGAAGCTTTGTCGATCGAACCATCCTCCATAGTCGGACATATGCTGAGCTGCATTGTGCACCTTTAGCTCTCGGTGATTTTGTACTGCTGCCTAGAATTGCACAGAGCTTGAGGCTGCCTCCCAGGCAGTTTACACTACGCAACCTTGAAATCGACTCGACTTACTATCACCCAGAACAACACAAAAGTTTCCCAGCAAGCCATTTCAATCTATGCTTCCCACAAATACCTCAACTGAGCCTCCAGCTGGTCAACTAGAGAGTTTGACCAGGCAGTGACCCTGAGAATCACTCCACCAAAAAATTGTGCAAAATCTGCGAACCATGCCCACTCTGCTAACTAAAGAAACTATGCGGACATTCTAGATAGACACCTTGTGTCCATCATTATCTCCCTCAGAAAATTGCACAGTTTTTCTAGCCAGTCATCCAATCAACGGACCTACTTCTTTCCTGAAAAATTGTGTAGTTTTCATGAGCAGTTCCCCAGCTACCCAACATCCCGCCCAGCTCAGAAAATGTGCAAGGATGTCCAACAGGCCAAGCTCCCAGTATTGCACATTTTTTTCCAGCAGCACTCCTGCAGCCCGCTTCTAGCTCCCGTAAAAAATTGTGCAGTTTTTTCTAGCAGCACTCCTGCAGCCCGCTCATAGTTCCCTAGAAAAATTGCGCATTTTTTTCGAGTAGCACTCTCGTAGTGCTCTGCCAACTCCCTAGAAAAATTGTGCAATTTTTTTTGCTAGATCCCCTCTGTTGCCTACACTGCCTTCCTAAAACAATTGCACAAATTTGCCCTCCAACTGTGCCAGATCCCGTAGATAGTCACTACTGATCCGAATTGTCCATCTCAGTCTCTCAGTGACCTCTACGAAATTTTCACTGGTAGTGCCCGAAGCTCACATCCCAGCTTGAAATCTACCTTGCGCAGTTTCAGAGCCTTGTCCTCTCTCTCGGTCACCTGCATCCGAAACCAATTGACAATGCATCATGGTAGACTAGGATATTTCTAGATTTGATGTCGTCTCATCATGAGTGATTGTAGATATAGTTAGATGGATGAGACATGAGGTAACAGTGAATGGGATGAACAAGGAGATCACGTGAGGATATTTCTTCGTGAATGGACGAATGAGGAATGCATGCGAGATTTTTTCGTGAACAAACGAACGTGGAATGCATGCAAGGGGATTGTTTTGCAAATGGATGAAGGAGGAATGCATGCGAGTAGATTTGTTTGCAAAAGGACAAACACATGAAGCATGCCAAAGTATAAGCAATGGAGCAACGTGCACATACAACATTCAGTGAACACCAAGACCATCGCCGACTCTAAACACCTTGCCATGCAGAGGTGAAGCTATGAGATACCAAGAGCACATCCAACTCTTAGCAGCACTGCAACTTGACATGCATGCCACCAACAACATGAACATACCATCTCTATCATGTCGAGTGATGTCATGAGTCATCTCAGCCACATCACTACTGTGGGCCACACTGTTGTAATCAATGTAATGTAACGTGGAGGTCCAAGAGCCCCACATGTAAATCTGAAGAGTCATATAAATTTGTAGAGTCATGTAATTCAAACAGTCATGAGGGAAGTCGAACAGTCACAAGGGCCAGTTTCACCCTTGGCTATAAATACCCCTCACTTGTACATGCAAATGGTTTTTCACCTTGGCTCCTCCCACATAGCCGTGAGAGTTTGTAATCTTTTCTTTGAGGAGCGATTAGTGGCTCCAACGCCCCACTATTGGGGTTAATGATGTAATGGTGTACATATGTGTCTTGGAACTTTCGCCTAATTCAGAAACCTATTAACAGGCCAACACATTTTCACACATGTATTGTATTCATTTATAAGACTATTCTTTGAACGCTTGTAATGCATGTTTCTTTAACATGTATTAAAACAATTGAACTATTTAGGTTGTTTTAGTACATATGCTATTGGAAATGTGTTGTATCAGTCGTTAACATTATCTCGCTCGTGTGGGCTACCCCGTCAGGCCCTTGACAAATTCATTCATGTAAACTTGTTATAACGCCCATCGCACTCATGTGGAATATTCCACTGGGTGTTGTACGTGCTATCGATTCACCTTGTGTTTGTCACTGCCGTGTCCGTATGGAATACTCCACCGGAATCTATGCATGTCCTATTGTGTTGTGTGTCTCTAACAGAGTTGAGACTATTCCCTTTCAAATTGAGACTCGCTTCTACCCTCTTCCTCTACAATGAGAGAACTTTGATACAAATAACACCAAAGCACTCACCAGGCACGCGAACCTCGTTGTTCGAAGACAAAGCATACCACTCTCACATGCTGGCAAGCAAGAGCAAAGGCATATCTTTAAGATAATGGAAACCAGGTCATCGTACAGGGCAAGACTCCTACACCGGTGTGAGGTCTAGTTCGAACTTCATATCGAGGAGATCCCATGAATGTTGGCAGGTCCAGCATCATCAAGAATCCCATAGGGTTGGAGGGATCATTTTTTTCCATTGAAAGGATTGCTAGCACAACAAAATGATGACTCTGCTGGGGAGCTTATAACCCTTCCAACCTCCTTCTATGATTGGCATTCTTTATTAGTTTTGCCAACTGCTTAGTGATCCATAACTTTGATTGATTTTGGATCTACCTTCTGAGTGGTGTGTGGTTTAGAGTGTCAAATCTAGGTCTTTATTCAACTGTGTTTTTTTTTATGTTCCTAAGTTTTTCTTGCCCAACACGTTTTTTTATACAAAAAAGAGTGTTGTCAGCACTGATTTTTTTGCTTACAGTAGTGATGAAGACTATGTCAGCATAGGTTTTGTCCATTATAGTAGCACTAGTCCAAAAATAACGAGATTTTTTAGGATTTTTGATAGAATATCTGGAATTTCTTGATCTCTAAAGTCTTTCTCCTTCTTTGTGTGCATAGAATTTTGACTTTTTATTATTAGATTCTTTATGGTTTGCAAAAGTTTGTCCCATGTTTAAGTAGTGAAAACAAACTTTGGTTGAATATTTAGTTCTTTCGGTAATTGAATTTACTTCTTACTGCTTGTATGTGTGGAAGGAATACATATTTGCTATTGGTTAAAGCATTATTAGTTCTTTTGAAAACCATAAAATAATGGCATTTGCATTTTCTTAGCTTTCATCTCAAAGTTTACTTTTGGAAATTGCATCAGATTACATTGCATTGAAAAGTAATTTTTGGGATTATCATTGAGCATATATTACATTTCTTAGTTTTGAAAGCTAAAAAGTGCATTCTCATTCATTAAAAATAAAAAGGAAAAAAATCATGTAGGTGCATTTAGTGAATTGAAATTCATTTTACTTTTGGTGGGTGCATTGGAATAGTGAAAGTGAAATATCTAGTTAGAAAGATTTGTTTGTTGCATACTTTGTTGTTGTATCAATTTTTGCACTTCTTCCCTATGCTAGATAGATTTCATTGAAAGGAAAAAATAATTTTTTCATATTAGTTGCATCATAAGTGTGTTCAGGTGACATAGATTTTTGAGCCTTGAAACTAAAACATAATTCAAGATCAAATTTAAAATTTATCTCAATTGACCTAAGGAGCATTTGGAACATTAACGAAAACATCTAGAGGTATAGGCTAGAGACATGTTTTAGCATCATTAAACGTAGGATCTTTCGTTGTTTTCCAACATTGCATTCCAGGGGTTAAATCTTGCTCCATGTACTAAACTGTATATGACCGTTCTCTAGTACTTTCGGGTATATCGGAGGCGCTCTGCGCATGGTAAGTTGTTGACAGTGTTGGACCTACCAACATTCAGGGGATATCTCCAGTATGAAGTCCCAACTAGACCTCACACCATTTGATGTAGGAGTCCCATCTAGTATGATGGCTTGGTTGCCATTATCTTAAAGGTATGCCTTATCTCTTGCTTGTCAGCACATGAAAGTGATATACTTGGTCTTCAAAAAGCGAGGTACATGTGCCTGGTGAGTGCTTAGTGTAACTTGTGCCTAAGTTCCTTCACTACAGAGGGGGAGGGTGAAAGTGAGTCTTTGGTTGAGAGGGAGTAGTCCCAACTCAGGTAGAGACACACACAACAGAACATGATCTGCATAGCCTCTGGCAGAGTAGTCCACATGGACACGGAAGTCACAAACACTAAGGTAAATTAATAACATATACAAAACCCAGCGGAGTAGTCCACACAGATGCGACAATCATTATAACAAATATACAAGAATTAACCTGTCTAGTGCCCTATGGAGTAGTCCACATGGAGGAGATAGAAATGAAAACCATTAAAACACATATTCAATAATATATGCACTAGAATAATCGAAGTAGTTATACTATCCTTGTACAAGTTAAGCAAACATGCATTACAAGCGTTTAAAGAATAATCTTACAAATGAATACAACACATGCATGAAAATGTGCTTTCCTGTGATAGGCTTCTGAATTAAGCGAAAGTTCCAAGACACATTCGTACAACATACATCACCAGCCCTAGTAGTGGAGTGTTGGAGCCACTACTCACTCAAAGAAAATATTACAGACTCTTAAGGCAATGTGGGAGGAGCCAAGGTGAAAAGTCCTTTGCTATACAAATGAGGGGGTATATATAGCCAAGGGTGAAACTGACCCTTGTGATTGTTTGACTTCCCTCATGATTGTTCGATTTACATGACTCTTTGACTTACATCACTCTTTGAATTCATTCATGGGTCTCTTGGACTTCCACGTTACATTACATTGAGTACACAGTTATGGACCAAAGTAGTGATGTGGCTGAGGTGACTCATGACACAACTCGACATGACATTGCTGGTATGCACATGATGGATATTTTGTTTGTGTTGAGTTGTTGTGTTGCTGAGTGACGAGTGTACTCGTGGTGTACCATAGCTTCACCTCTGCATGGAAAAGTCTTGGTGTTCGCTTGATGGTTCATGCATGTAGATGTGTCTCCTTCGCTTGCTAATTGGTATTCTTTGTTTCTTCGTCCAACCATGAGAAAGTATTCTAGCATGCACTCCTTTTTCATCTTGTTCATCGTCGTGCCATGTCTCATCCATATACCTATTTCTGCAATCACTCATGAAGAGACAACATCAAATCTAGAAATCCCCTAGCCTACCATGATGCATTACCTTTCTGTTTTGGGTGTAAGTGACTGGGAGAGAGGACAAGGCTCTGAAACAATGCAGAGCACATGTCAGGCTAGGATGCGAGGCTCTAGGGCACTATTGGGAAAAACTGTGCAGAGGTCACTAGGAGGCTGGGATGAGAAGTTCAGGACAAAAGTGAATTTTGTGGGATATGGCTTAGTTGGGAGGCAAAATTCCACAATTTGATTCAGGGATGACATTGCAGGCAGCAGGGAGCACTGGTGGTGAAAAATGCGCATTTTTCCAGAGGAGGCTGAGATCGGGCTACGAGAGCCTGTTGGTCAGAACTATGCAGTTCTAGGAGGCAATCAAGTAGGACATGACTGCACAATTTTTGGGCTTAGTAGGGTTCCAGGAAACAGGTGGAATGTCAATGAAAATGTGTAGTTTTTAGGAGGAGTGAAGATCAGGCCAGCCAAGGGATTACTTGGCAAAACTGCACAATTTCTTGGGACAGAGTAGTGACAAGCAACGTGTGCCTGTCCCTCATGTATGAACAATTTCTTCAGGCAGTGTAGGCAGGTAGGATGGACAACTTATGTAAAGTTTTGGAGATGAGTGCATCCCTAGGTTAGTGCTCAAGTCAAATTCTCTAGTTGACCAGTAGAAGGCTTGATGGATAGTCTTGCAGGTAGCGCAAACTGAGATGGCTTCTTGGGAAACTTCTGCCCTGTTCTCGATGAGAGTCAGTTGGTTTGATTCCGGAATTGTGCAGCGCAAAATTCTTGGAAGATAGCCTAAAGATCTACGCATTTCTGGGAAATAGTGCAAGTCAATGAGGGTTGAGACTACGCATCACAACTCATTGAAGGTTTGGTTGATGGAGGGTGGTCCGGTCAACAAATCTTTGGAAAACAACTAAGTGTGTGAGACAGTCAACTCATGTATACATGGCTTTGCAAACACACACTCAACATGACTCGATGACAAGACACCTCAAACTGACAAGACAACGTATGCTCAGCATCACCCTCTGCGGGACTATCTAATGGTGAAAGAGAAAAGTGCAACACTTGGGATAGACATGGGATAGACCTTAGTATGGTTGTGACGACACTTGAATGACACTTCTTACAACATTGTGTGTGAGCGTGACGGGTGTTTACATAGTATAAAAACTCATGCACACAAAGACAAACCATCAATATCACCAAAACAAGGTCGCAAGCATGACATAGAAATCAACATGCCAAAGATGACAGTTGGTCAAACAAGCGAAAAGGAAGCAAGACATGTAGAGGAAACACATGAAATTACTTTTGTGTTTTCACACATGCATGTTACTGAAGACATGATGATATGACAATGATAAGCAGTCCTACAAACTCAATTAAGAGATGTACTTCGAAATATTTTCTTTACTTACCATACTTACCCTCAAGATGATCATGCATTTGACAGAGTTTTCATGTGCTCCTAATATTTTGCCATCACTTAATCTCTTGGTCCTTCTCCTCAACTCCTTGGGAGTGATCTTAGCTTGTTACATTTTCCAGTAGTCACTGAAGGATAGATCAACGTAGTTTTAGTGGGCAGTGACTACTGGTAGAATGAGGCCCTGGGAGGCCCATTTGTGTAGTTTCTGCATGCAAGACAAATAGGACAACTTGGACAACACTGTGCAGTTTTGAGGCACATGAGATTTCTGGGGGATGAGGTCTTGGGAGGAAACCTCTGCATAGTTAATAAGTGTAGTTTAGTGTGGGAAGCTGAGAGGCAATACTGTGAAGTTTCTAGATGCAAGACATTTCTGCGGGATGGGTTTCGAGAGGACACATCTATGTAGTTTTA
The DNA here is from genome assembly GCA_000404065.3 of Pinus taeda. NCBI lineage: Eukaryota > Viridiplantae > Streptophyta > Pinopsida > Pinales > Pinaceae > Pinus > Pinus taeda. The sequence continues at coordinate 14,951 of APFE030803962.1, forward strand.
GGTTGTAAGGCAGACTGAACAGTGGAGGGAAAATACTGCACAGTTTCTGGTGACAATGGGTTCTGACTGGGGGAAAGACACTGGAGGAAATGACTTCGTAGTTTTGGATTCCAAGGGAGGCTGGGGTCTCTGCGCACTACAGAGTTCCAACAGGCAAGGGAGGAAGCTTGATGGTTGCAGAAGAAAAGTGCATAGTTCCAAGAAGCTGGATGAGGCTAGGTTGCTCGATAAATGAGTAAAACTGATATCAGTGACACAGATGTAAACAATGATGGGACTCGACTGTGATCACACACGAACACTTAGTGATACAACATAGACCATCTAGAATGTATAAAACATACTCTGGTTGATGCAACAACCTTTGTGACAAGAGTGCATGACGTGAGTGTGAAACATGTCTATGTGATGATAACAACTCATTAACGCATGCTTTTCCTTGAAGCAAAACAACATCCCCTTTGTATGAAAAACAACAATCCCTGTGCCCAAAGATGACACATGCTACAAAGATGAGAGTGTGATCAACTCTTAACATCAAGGGGGGAAGCTTGAGATCATCACCTTACCAACAAGTGACCAAGGAACGATTGATCACAAGATCCAAGATAGGCTTCGAAATTTGCAGGCAAATCAAAATTTTGGAGGGTAGTTGTATCCACTACAACATTGGTGACACACTAGTAGAACTGTAGCTCTCTGTATAGACCTTTTTTTCGTGAAAAGCGATTCTAACCCTTCCGGAAGTATTGTTCGATTCTTTGATTGTGATGGCTTTACACTAGCTTTTGTGAAAGAGGTAGTGCCTACCATTCTCTTAATCAGTCAGAACACATTCCAAGCCAAGTCAACTTAGTTGTTTTGATTGGGGGTGAGGAGTATATGGATTAAAAATTAATATAATTGTCAGAGTTTAAGCTTCATCTTTGATGTTGTTCCATTGCCAGCGAGCCTGGAAAGTAGCTTGATAGAGTCACGCAAGGACACAATCATCGCTCCGCTGCCAGTGAGCCTGGTTACTACCCTAACACAATTACTTGTATCACCTCTCCGTAGAGGAAGCCTTTCTCTTCTTTCGCTTATTCATTTTTCATTTTTTCATTTTATTTCATAGGTAGAAGAGGGATCTCGATTTAGTGAGAGAAGAAGAGGTTTTTCCTTCAGAGAAGTATGTTATATATACCTTCGACATACTTGTTAAGGTTTTCCCCCTCACCTTACTCTACTTGAATGAGCTAACAAGTGTTAACCCAAAAGAACTGATTAGAGTAGGTGGTACTAGTTAAGAGTGCAAGCATTGTTTTTTCACCAAGACTCACTCTGAACATAACTTATTTCCCATCAAGGTATCATCAACTGAAAACAACAATCTCTTCATAAAGAGAGAGGACAATAGATAACCAAATGTTGATAGATGTACAAATCCTCTTAGATTTTACCATCTTGTCTCGAGATCCAAACACGGTTTCATTTGAGTCTAACCTATGGATATAAGCAAGCAAAGAAAAAAGAAGAAAAAATAAAAAGTAAAGTGAAAGAAAATAAAGTAAGAAGAACAAGAAAGCAAGCAAACCAAACAATTCTGCAAGAAAATAAACATGCAAACCATAAAGCAAAGTAAAGAAAGAAAGCAAAAACTAATCCTACAATTCCTACACTAAATATTCAGGGTTACATGAAATTTCCAGTGAAACCATTGTAGGCGCACTTGACCTGCAACCACAAAGATACAAGCAATTAAAATAGATAAAAAATAGTGTGCAACAGAAAATACAAAAACTTGATAATCTTGCACACGAGTTACAAGTTTGCTTTGTTCAATAATTTTGACCACTTAGAGTGTGAGATTGAATGTCATGATGTATATAGAGATGAAAAAAATAGTAAATGATTTTACTGGTAAGATTAGAGAGAAACATACTTTTGTGCATTGTATTTTCTAAAAAATTTGCAAGTGAATGAATGAATGACAAAAGGTGATTTGCAAGGATTCGTGTGTCAGATCTTGATGATGTGCACTTATTTATTGTTGTAAGTTTGTCTTATGTATTTACATATCTTCAATGTATGTCTTATTGCTTGGAAAAACTATATTTTTAACTCAAAATTCATCTCGATGGTGCTTTGATTTGGTTTTTCCAAGTGATCTATGTTTTTCCTCTTAAAGAAACATTTAGAATTCATCTATATTTTTTATCTAGTATGTGTTGTCTTCCACCTTTCTTACACTCACCCTACCACAAAAATTTAACTTGATTTCATCACTAACACTGCCTACCTTTCCCCTGTGGAGAAACCCCTTTCTCTCTTCATAATATCATTGGACAAAAAATAAATTTGACATGACTCCATGCCCAATGGACCTATCTCTTTTCTCATCAACAAAACTTTAAAAAATAGACCTTATTTAACCTTATACCTAGCCTAATATCATATCAGTTGAGCAAACTAAGTGAGAGAGCCCTCTCCAATGCTAGAAGGGCTATATTTTTGCCTAGAAGTGGTTTGTGGTTACCTCTGAAATTTCTCTCTTCAATATAGGGAAATTTATGGAATGCTAACACAAAGCACTAATATATGTACCATCTAGTGTAGTGAGCTAGTCTACGATGTATTATAGTGCCTCGTTAACTTGGTTGGTCATGCAAGGAGGATTAATCTCATATATCATTTGGAAAATAATTGTGAAGAAATTTTCTGCTATCTTGTCATATACCTCTTTGAAACTCATCTCTAACAACACCCTACAATGTATATAGACCAGGAACTTGTCATCTAGGGTCTAGTTCCAATCCATCCCTTGGGATGCATACCGTGCACAAATCCCATCTAGTAGATAAGTTGACAAGTAAAATTCCAGTGCTTGATTTGATTGAATGCCACTTTGGGTTGTCCAAAATGTCACTACAATTCAAAGGAAATGATATCTACCCAATTTAATATTCTACCTCTTGAAACAACCAATTTGGGCATGTATATACAATTATCTTCAAAGACTTCTAAATTTTTATACCCATGTAGCCTACAACACATAGCAGTAAGGTATTGATAGACCCTCCTCAATGTTCTAGTTGGGTAAAATTCAGTTGGTTGGTGTCAGTATTTGGTAGGATCTTGACACTGGACTTGATAATATCCTTTGTGTTGAGATTTTCCCATCTAGTATAGAATGCAGTGTTGTCATACTTTGTCGGTTTCAAAACCTTGTAATAAGTATGCATGTATTGTCCATAGTAAGTAGAAATATAACCACCACTCTCACTATGTAGCACCAAATTTGTATCATCCATATAAGATAGGATCAAATTGGTGGCCTCTGCATAAGGTATCATAAAAAATATTCATCCAATCCTGTGTATCCAGGACCGCTTGATGTTGATGTAAAATTCCCTGTCTTTCAGATCTTGAGGGAACCACTTTTGCATGAATGTGTCTTTGATGTATTTCCATGAGACTTCAACAGATTTATCAATAAAGCATCATGTATCTAAAAGGATGGGGACCATATTCTTTGCAACTTCCACTATTTCTTCAACACTTGCTTCTAAAACTTCTTTTAAAGTCATACAATGGATAGTGGCATTCATTATTCTAACAGATGATGAGAGTGTAATGGGACTTGAAGTTGTAACATCTACATGTGGATGTACACTCATAGCAACCAAATATTATCCCTAAGAAATTCTTTATCTATTATAAGTAATGATTCAACAAACAGTGTTCAATGGAAAACCAAATGTAGCTAATAACATAAGCCTTCCATGGGTGAGACTAGACAATTGTTGTGAAATAAGACTGCATCAAGAAAAAGGAGGGAGAATCTTGGAGCAACAGTGAATAATTAAGACTTAGTGAGGCTTCAAGATGTGCTATATGCTCAATCAAATGGAAAGAGAGGTCTTAAGGGCATTGGGTGCAATCCGAAGGGTGAAAGGGGATCATTAATAGTTTGGGGAGTGGTATACACTCAAGGAAATCCAAGGAGGGTGTACGATTCAAATTGAAGCACAAAGGGGTCAGGCTTGGGCCTTCCCAATGTGTAGTGAACTCAAGGAGAACAAGAAGGGTGTAGGGCACAAGCCGAAGGATGAATCATGCATGATCTTGTCTCATAATGTGCCACGTGATCAAGGAGGGCATAGTTTCTGAGAGCAAGGGTGGCTTGCTTTTGTAGAGTGCACTTAGAAGGAAAACTTGGGTTTCTGGGCATAAATGTTTGAGACAAAAAGGATTTTGTTTCTAGAAGTGTGATCTTTTCCTAAAATTGCTCAAGATCAACTTGAACAAATCCAACAACAAGATAAAATCACTGTAATACTGAGAGGAGGGATCTGCAAGTAGTTATAAAATCTATCACAATCATGACCAAAATGTGAAAGGTCACAGAATGTGAACAATCAAAAGAATACCACCTACAAAAAAATAATGACAATTGTACTAGGAAGAATGTGTAAAAATGACAACAAAGAAAACAAGAATGATATCAAAAAAACCAAAAGAAAATAAGAAAAGTGGCATGCAAACTTACTTGTAAAAAGATCGATGAGGAGCTCCTTGATTCAAAGAAGTGTGATTAGCCAAAATGAGAATGATCGTGTGAGAGAAATGATTAGAGATTACAAGAAAAAGAAATCCATGCATGCTTACCACTTGTCAATGGATGAGTGATTTAATTAATTTAATTAAAGTGGCCTCCTATTTTCTAGGAGTGCTCCCACATGCAATAATGAATGCACATGCATGAGGATGACGAGGGCACAATTCTTGAGCCAAAGGAGTGCGCTCAATTGGATGACACACTCATTGAGCCAAAGGAGTGTGCTCCACTAGGGTGCAGTTACTCAACTTGGATAAGTGAACCCAACTAGGGTGCAATGTAGGTCACCTTGGAGTGCACTTTTCTTAGAAGATATGTGAATTTTCTGCTTTTATGTGTGTGTTGCATGTCAAGCAAATCTAGTTACTAAGTCGAGAAAGTTAGGCCTTTTACATACCTTTAGATAAGATCACGCAAATGATCCTAAAGAAAAGATGATGACAATTAGGGATAACACAAGGATAATCAAGCAAACATTGTGACGACAATGGATAGCTTGGAATGACAGTTCATGTAGGCTCTAAAACTAGATTAGGCATAAATTTTCAAGGGTCATTGTCGAAACGACAACACTTAGTGACACAGTGGGAGAACCCAAAATTCTCTGTTTTGGTTTCAATTATGCACAATCTCAATTTTCCAGGAATTATTGATTCAATCAGCGAGTTACCTTGGCTCCCCATTCCACTCGGTTAAAGATATTGTCTTCTTTATTTCTGTCAGGCTAGGAGGTATCTCCTCAAATGAAATTTGATTTTGCATTAAGGTTGATCGTAGATATATACATGGAGGGAGAGACTCTTAGGCTTCATCTCCCAGTGTCTCTTCACATTCCAATTCTCCTTATTTTCTATTTACACTATTTTACATGGATTTACCTAATCCCAATGATTAGGTGTCAACATTCCCCCCCTTAATTTGAAGGGATGTTGGTGAGTCCAAGCGTAATTATGAATCTTTCAAACTTTTCTCTTCCAAGCACTTTGGTGAAGAGTCTGCAATATGCTCATTTGTGGAATAATGGCATAGATGGATTGTCTTGGCCTCAACATGATGTCGAATTAGATGGTATTTTGTATTGATGTGCTTCGTTCAATCATGGAACTTTGGGTTCTTGGCCAACTTTATTATAGAAGTGTTGTCAATCATGAGCAGAGTTGAATGTGCTTGTTTCTCTTGCAAATCTTCCAAAATTTTATTAAGCCACATAATTTCCTTTGTTTCTTCAACTATTGCCACATATTATAGCTCATTTGTGGAATCTGTTGGAACTAATTGTTTGCGTGACCTCTAGGAGACAATTCCTAATCCAAGACTCATAACATAACCTGAAGTAGATACCCTAGTTTCTTTATCTTCATCGAAGTATGAATCAGAGTATCCAATCAAGCTGAAGTCGCCCACTTGTGTATACTTAATTCCAAAGTCTTGAGTCCCCTTCAAGTAATTTAAAACTTTTTTCGTAGCAGACCAATCTCCCTCACAAGGATTTTGCATAAACTTGGAGAGGATTCCAACAACAAATGAAATGTTTGGTCTAGTAGTAGTCAGGTAGTTGAGACTCCCTACAAGTTGTTTGTACTTTGTTTCATCCTTAGATTATTTTCCTTCAGTGGATGTGAGCTTTAATTTCTGTCCCATTGGAGTAGTCAAAGTATCGCACTCATCCGTGCCAAACTTGTTCAACATATCTCCAATGTACTTCTTTTGAGAGAGGAATATAAACTTCAGATGTTGAGTTACTTCAATACCAATATAGTAGTGAACATACCCCAAGTCTATCATTTCAAAACCTTTCCTCAATTTCTTATTTATGGATGAAATATAGCTCCCATTGTTCCCTCTCATAAAAATATCATCTACATGCACCCCAAGATATATAATTGTTTTTCAAACTTTCTTGACAAACAAAGTTGCATCATCAATATCATAATGTTTGAAGTTGAGTTTTAGAAGATTCTTAGTTTACTTCTCATACTAGGATCGTGGTGATTGCTTGAGGCCATACAAGGATTTTACAAGCTTGCTTGCTTTATGTTCTCAACCCTTCAAAACAAATCCTTCTGTCTAGCACATAAAAAAATTCTCTTTCATATCTCCATTCAAGAAAGTATTTTTTACATCCATTTGATGGACTTTCCAACCTCTCTGAGCTGCCAAGGCAAAGAGAGTCTGGATGGTAGCCATTTTGTTGTGGAGGAAAAATTCTCCTCATAGTTGACTCCTTACTTTTGTGTAAAACCTTTTGCCACAAGCCTAACATTGTGCTTGTTAAGTGAGCCATCAACTTTATACTTGTTCTTGTAGACCCACTTGTAGCGTATTGGTTTCATTCGCAATGGACTATCAACCAACTTCCAAGTGCCATTCTTGATCAAGGAATCATATTATTTTTGCATTGCTTATTTCCATTCATCATGAGAAGTGACTTCCTTGAAGGAAGCTGGTTCAAATTATGTAGATAAATTCAGTTCAAAATCATAAAAAACATCCATATCGACAAGTGAATCAAAATTGTCTACAACACCTCCATTTTTCCTGGTTGAACATCTTGTTCTTGTCTTTCCAACCCCATCAAGATGAAAACTTTCAAGTGTCTTTGTAAGCCATTTTTGAGGACCTTTTTGAGATGGCCCAGGATGCTCAGTTGACTGATTTTGGGTTGAGTCAATATTTAGTCTCTCAATTCTGTCAATCACATCACTCAAGGTGTCATCTGGATCAGTGGCTAGAGCTTTATGGGGGGGAGAAAGTGCTTTAGAAGAAGATTCTCAAGATTGATCCAGTATAGTAATCCCCCCTTAAAGATGTGGAATCTCATTATCAAATGCTTGAAAAAAATTTGCATGTCTGAATCTATCCAAGCAATCAATTTGTCACTCAACAAAATTTTCAGCCTTGGAAGATTTAAGAAATATCACATCTCTAGATAGTACAAACTTCTTATTAAATTCATAATAGATACGATATGTTTTGGAGGTATTTGAATACCCCAAGAAGGTACACTTATGACTCCTTGCACCACATTTGTTTATGTGTTCCTTAGGTATCAAGGCATAATAGGTGGAACTAAAAACCCCGAGATGATTTACCGAAGGAATGTGGCCATTCAACATTTCATAAGGAGTTATTTTTATAATAGCATTATATGTACATCTATTCTTTAAATACATAACACCTAGAGTTGGATCAACCCAAAACATCAATTTTACATTCTTGAAAAATATCATGCAATGTACCATATTTAAGATTGTCCTATTCATTCTTTCAGTTACTCCATTCTGTTGGGGGTTATAAGGCACATTTGTTTGACGTTTGGTCCCATGCTAGCAAAGATAGTTTTCAAATTCATTTGAAGTGTATTCTTTTCCATTATCAGTGTGAATAGATCCACTATGAGATTGTGCATAATTTTCAATCCATGCATGAAAGCTCTTGGTTTGAAAAGCATTAGATTTGTTCTTCAATAAGTAAACCCAGCACACTTTGTTGTAGTCATCAATAAATGTCATAATATATTTATTACCATTTGAAAAAGGAATACGCATTGGGACACATAATTCTTAATGAGAAAGTTGAAGTTTTCTATGTGCTCTGGAATGAGAATCATGAAAAGGTTGTTTTCTATGCTTTCCTAGAATACAAGCATCACATTTCTTAAGTTTCCTAGGAATTGTAGGCAAACGAGTAACACCATTTTTCTTCAACAAGAGAAGGTTGTCATAGTTGAAGTGTCCAAATGTATCATGCCATAAAAGATGTACCTTCATCATAATGAGAACTATATGAGAAGTTGTGTGCACGAGTAGAGGTTCATTGCAGCTTCATAAGTCTTTCTTCCTTTATCCCTGTCATGACAAGTGAGAAATCTGATGCTTTTCTTACCTCAACCTTGCCATCACACATATGGATTGAGTGTACTTTCTGGTTGATGTCGAGCAAAGACAACAAGTTTCTCCTCAACTCTAGGAGATAATGAAAATCATGCAGAAGAAATTTTGGAAGACCAGGTAGTTTGAGCCTAATGCCACCAAGCCCTGATGGGTTGAGTTTTGACTTGTCTGCAAAGTATATTGCTCCATCAACATTGCCAATAGATTCTTTAAAAACATCTCTTATAAAATTCATGTGGCAAGTTTCTCCTAAATCAAGCAACCAATCATTTTTCCAAGAAGCAAGTGAAGCATTAAATAAGTCTTCAGTTACTCCAATATTGCAATGTGCCACAACATAGTGAGCGGAATCAAGTGCTTTACCTTTCCCTTTGTCATTGGTTTTATCTTTGCCTTCATTTATTTCCTGCTCAATTTTTTCCCAAGGTAAATTACATGTGGATGCATCATGTACATCTCTATTGCATCATATCCAATGAAGATCATACTTTTCTCCTTGGAACTATCTGCCCCCCCTACCTCTAAAACTTTGTCTTCCTCTTCCTCTTTTGCCACCTCTTGCTCTATAAGAATCATGTGCATGATTCTTCTCTCTATTTGAAAGACACACAACTTCTTCAGAAGACTGAGCAGTTGTCTTCTTCCCAAAATCCTTCTCTCTCTCAGCAAAATTCTTCTTAAGGGAGTAAAAGGTAATCTCCTTGAGATTTACACTTGATTGCAATGACTCAAGATAATTTGACTAAGTGGGATATAGTTCCTTGACATAAGCTATGATAGGAATGTCAATTTCAATACCAATGGTTTTTATATCATGCATAATGGATCTTACTTCTGGTGTTAAAGCAAGAGGGTCGTCATTTTTCAATTCAAGACTAAACACTTTACTCATGAACTGGACAACTTCAAGTTTAGATTGTGAGTCTTATAGTTCCTTCAACTTCTATAAGGCTTCAAAATAATTTTAGAATGGTGAAATATGATGACTTACCTCTTCATTTACATATGGTGCAATAAAGGAATAGGCCTTGTTGTTCTTATTTTCCCAAATCACAATCTACTTATCTGAGGTGAGCTCTGTAGGTTCATTATCTCCTTCTCCTTCACAAACTCCTCTCCACAACTCATTAAAAATGAGAGTATGTTTTATCTTCTGTGACCATTCAGGATAGTTCTCTTTTCTAGAGATAACTACTCCAACAATTGATATTAATTAATGCATTTAAAAATATGTATACTGTGTAAAAAATGTATTATGTTGGCAATATACTATACAAGTTTCACTTCTGGTGGTAATTTGTGTAAAAAATACAATTATGGTGGCAATATATATAACAGAGGTATTATTTGGGGAAGGATTATATGGGGGAGGTATTTGTATGGTGGAGTGGATATGTGGGGGAGGTGGTATATGAGGGAGGTGTTAACTGAAAAGGAGGAGGGGGCGTTATATTAATTATTACATGTGTTGGGGTATATGTCATAACTGATATATATTATAACCAAGTGTTGGAGGTGTTAACTGGGTTATCAACGAAATTATATGTTATGACTGGGGGGAGATATATAATCAGGGTCATTGTATTGATTGGATAGGTAGTTTGGAGGGCTACAAAGGGTGATATATGATATATGGTAGAGTTATACGGTGTGGTATGGTATACGAGGGGAGGAGTATACATTACCACAATTTATAAATCTTCCATATATCATATACACCACCATATATCATTACTGACATAACACATCACAAAGCAAGTCATATCATAATTTCTTAAATGAGATGAGGGTAATATAGAATAGAAAGTTAAAACTAATTAGTGTATGAGTTTTCATCTCTGGTGTTGCTTCGTTTCCAATAGGCCTGGATGGTTCCCTAATGGAGTCACTTCAAGAACACAAGCATTGCTTTGCTGCCAGCAAGCCTAGACAATACCCTGAAAAGGTAGCTTGCTTCACCTCTCTGCACAATAATATTTTCTCTTCTTTCACCCTTTATTTATTCTTATTAATAGGATTGTGCTTAGGCACTTATTATTTTAGAATAGGGAAGAAGAGAGATCTCAACTTATTGAGAGTAGAATAGGTTTCTCCTTTAAAGACAGGTTTATAAACCTTTGATAGTAAGCTCACTAAAGGTTTTTCCCCTTATCTTTCTCTACCCAAATATATAGGCGGGAATAACACCATTCAATGAACAAGAACTAAGTCTAGGAATGAGAATCCCTATAGATATGAGCATCATGGTTCCACTTATGGTTCCTTGGCTGAAAGGATCGTATTTTCCATCTTAAATCATTGAATTTAAAGAGATATATAAACCAAATAAAAGAAGAGGGTAAAAAATTATCCAAGGGTTGAACGTTACCCTAATTTACCTTTCTCAATTATTAGGAGCATCATATTGAATCTCAAAACCAACTTTCATGCAAGATTTATTACCACCAAAAGAAGAAAAAAATTGGAAAATTAGAAATGCAAAGGAAAGAAAGAAATGCATCTAACTAAATGCAACCTATAGTAACCTAAACTAACCAATAAAAGGTTAGGGTTAAGCGAAATGAAACTTCCAATGCATCGTGTTGTAGCTACTACAATATCACCCAAAAAATTTTAGCATATCCAAAATTTTGGGTCCCCACCTACTCGCCTCAAGCCATTAGGGTTATGATCGGGCTTTTGATTGGTCAATATTCCCTGACTCGTTTGTATCAAACCCTGTTTATGTGCCCGCTCATGCTTTACATATTACATCCACGCATCATGTTATATCTTAGTTAACCTTATGATTGCATTAGGTTTTTGAAGGTTTGTCTCCTAAATGATGTATTAAGAGTCTCCTGTGACTTCAAAACTTATCTTTCCATAATTTGCATCGAAATCAATGGATGAATTGTGTGTGGACGGGCATGACTTCAATTTGGATTTCTTTACATTGACCATATTAGGGTTTGGGAGAAACCATATATTATTAAAATAAGGGTTCCCTTCATGCTTTAACTTGATTCATATACCTCTATGGATGCATTCTCATCAACATTGCGTGGCATCATGGTAAGGATAATTTGCATCGAAATCAATGGATGAATTGTGTGTGGATGAGCATGACTTCAATTTGGATTTATTTACATTGACCATATTAGGGTTTGGGAGAAACCATATATTATTAAAATAAGGGTTCCCTTCATGCTTTAACTTGATTCATATACCTCTATGGATGCATTCTCATCAACATTGCATGGCATCATGGTAAGGATCATTACATATCATATTCCCCTAGGTTCATGATTGGTTCCCCATCTCAACATGTGCATTAGGGTTTGTGAGTTTAAAATATTTCCCTTGCATCCTTGTAACCCTAGACTTATGTGATTGAGGATCAAGCCTTTCTTTGAATTAATCCTCACTCTCTGGGATACATGTTAAGAAATACTCCTAGCCATTTTTCCTATACGTGCATCATCACCTTGGGCATCACATAATATCATGGTTACCTGTAATCAATAGGCCCACTAAAGTGTTATAACCATGGGTTGATTTCAAATTCAAGTATCTTTCATTCAACCAATATAATTGATGATACCTTACTTTGGTGATTTGTAGTGAATTGTTTCATTTCTTATCCTACTTTATGATTGTCACACACAAAGTAATTGATAATAAAATAATGGTATATTTTGTTTTCTTTACAAGAGCTTAAGAAAATTTGTCTTGGATATAATAAAAAATGATCACTTGAAACATGTGTTGGGAGGACACCATTCGGGAAGAAGTTTTGTTTCAACATGGAGAATGATACCTTTTATTCTATGGGGCAATGCACATTTTCGGTATGTGGTTCAGTGGGTGTTTGAATTATATGTAACTAGTTCATGTTTTTTTGGAAGGAGGGAGAAAGTGATATATCATAAATTATTAATTTATGTAATCCACATCATGAAGGCGATGCACTATACCCATGCGCAAAGGGAGCACCTCATTTTACAGTCATATAATGCATGAAGTTGCATTGCATGTTGACATGCTATGACTAAAATCCACTTGTCCATAACCTAGCAACATTGGTGAATGTATAAAAAATTTAGGAGTGAGCCATGCGACCAACATCACTAAAATATATGAGGAATCTAATAGGCCATGCAGTGGGCTAATGCATGCCATCAAGCAAGAAGTGACATACCTCGAATGCTACAACAATGCACACATAAGCCAGATGTCCAACACCCCAAAAAATATATAGACGCACCAATGTAAGACACAAGTTTTTTTTTGTAATGTAGATATACAAGTCACCAAGTGCACACCTGGTCTTCAATGCTTTCTTACTCTCCTCTAGTATGCAACATAATCCCTCTCTCTCACTCTTACCGAAGTTGAGGTGGGATTATGAGAATATCGAATACAATGCGACGTTCAACCCTCCATGAAGAGTGGACAACACAAGAAATTATAGTCACGATATAACAATGGAAGATAATTGAAGCTTAATAAGTTTTTATCCATGTGTATTAGCAAGACATCAAAGAAGAGATACATGGCATTGATATTGATTTAGAGAAATAGCTTTCACTAGTTGTGAATGACTTTAGGATTCTTTACGAGATAAAAATTTGTTCAAATGATGAGACATGGAAAACCATTATAATCAATAAAAGATGTTCTAAGGTTATGGGATTTCATTTAAATCCATTAAATCCAAATTTGGTGATTAGTTGTGGCAATGATCAATTGGTTCATCTTCGATTTCACCAAATAAAAGTGAGAACCTTCTTGAGGGAGTTGAGATACCAACATATAGTAAACTCTGCTTATTTCTCACTAAAAGAAACTGATAGTAAATTCTTCATTGTCTGTCAAGGCAATTGGATAGTTGTAAGGGGTCCTATCCTTGGTGATTTTCATTGTCCAAGCCATGATATTTTCCATGGTTATGGTTTTAATTGTCACTTGACCTACTTTTGTTCCGAATGGGAACCAAAGGATTCATCTGAGCATTTTACAGTTATTATTTGTTACATAAGTAGCTATTTTGATGGTGTAGTTTGGCATCCATTGGATAACTTATTGTTGAAGTAATCAATCTGAATATAACAATGATTACCCTGTAAAAAATATTACATCCTCAAGAAGATATTTCAACATCAGTAAGCTTTGGATTTTGTTCATTTGGTGATTAAAAAGGGAAATTGTGTCTGATGAGGTGACTGATAAAAGAATACACCAAAGTTGCATGAAGAAAAATGGGCTTGAGCATAGAAGGACATAATATGATGCGTCAGAAATCCATGACACTATCTTAGCATGAACAAATCTAAGTGTGAGGTAATTACAAAGGAAGGTCACAAAATCACATTTAAGATACAACTAAAAAAATGTGAACTCCACTGGAACGAGCCTATGCCACCTTTGTATGGTCTCACAAGGTGCAACTTGCCCTACAGATCACGAATTCATACTCTAAAACCTCAAACAAGTTACCAGGAGACAAAACCTTCTTGTGATGCCACTATTCGACTTCTACAAGTTGCAGTCCCTTTCTACAGTCTCCACAGATCCTAATTTCTCTCATTAAGTTGCATTTTCCACCAGCGACCCCTTTCATGTCAAGATTTCGCCTACCCTCTCTTTTTATTTTTTATAGAGTCAAGAAATATATTTTTTTTCTCCCTGTGCCTAAGAATGACAACCATGACCATCTAAAGTTGAACATGATGCAAATCCCTTCAAGTTCAATAAAATGGAAAATATTTTGACAGTGTAGAGAGGATTACTTAAGTGATTTGCAGACCTTTATTAACATGCAGGCACATGGAGGGAGAAATTGAGCAAATGGCATGACTATTCATATATAAAGTGCCTGGATGGGGGAATGTGTCATGATGTTTCCACTATAGTCTAGAAAATTTAGCGACATTTTTATTTGAGGATTTGTTAGGACTTTTCAATCACCCCCTTATTTTCGTATCATTTTGGTTGAACTCAAAGAGACAACCAAAGATGTCGAGAAAGTAAAGTACAATACTATTCTAGGAATTCATTGATTAATCGGGTAGATTAGTTATGCCAGGACTCGATTTCTCAACCATTCACGTAATTCAACCTGCAACTTAGTGGTAAAGCTAGTGATCACATGAATTCGTGTAGCAATGTTTTCTTGATTGGGAAGAGTACTTGTTAACACACACTAGATATGATGCAATGCAATGCGCAATAGTGAAAATGGTGTTGAGAATATGTCAACAAATGCTGCATTGAGATTTTACACAGGTCACAGGTCGCATTTCAAAGCCTTAGGTGTGCAACCAAAATGCGACCAACCCCATCTTTCTATTTTGCGACCTCCCATGAGTCATGTTGTAACTTTTTATTGTCAAAAAAAGTTACAATTTTTTTCTAAATTTTGCTAATTGGTTTTCTGACTACACCCTCAAGTATATGTGAACCTCACTGGAAAAATTGGTTTTTATACAATTTTATGGGGTATTATTTATAATTGTTTTGATTTTAAATAAATTTTAATTTTTTAATATATGTAATTATATTTTTTATAAAATTATTTATTTAAAATATTAAACTTATGTTAAAAATATTGAGCCAGCCCTAATCCCTAACTACAACATCCACATTTATACCATATATTACGGGGGTTGAAAGTCAAAACCCATAAGTCAAATCAATAAGTCCATTCAAACCTATGTCCCCACCTTGCATTTCACACATTAAAACACCATAATCTATAATACCTCAAGATGTGTGAAATATTAAATCAATGGTTTGTGGGTGCCTCGACTATCTGAAATTTAACTTACCCCCTGCGCAAAGTTTTTTTTATTTTTACCACTTTTTACACGTTTTTATTTCATGTATTGCAGACCCTCCCCCCTCCTAAACCATTTACCACCTACTACCCCCCACAATACCATTGCCATACCATTTACCATGTTGATTTGAATTTATAAAGGTGAGGTATGGCACCAAAAAAACATTAAAAATTATAAAGTCCATGTTGAAGGATAACACGAAACATTTTTGTAGTCAGATTTTTTTGGAATGAGCTTGTGGGTGAAAGCTTTAGAGAAGAGGAGGCTAGTTTAGTAATTGAAATATATCTTTGTGCAGGTAAAAGTGAATATACATGTTCCAGAAGTACATTTCAATACAAAGCATGGAGTTTCCAATGTTATAAAGAGATATTTCCTCCCCATGGAATAATTTTACAGAGGTAAAAATGAAAAATAATTATAAAGAGGGAAAATGCATGTCAACAGAAAATTTGGATAATTTCTTATCCAAAGTTTTTACATGAGTGAAAAAGGAGGATAGAAAAGATATTTTCATAATATACCAAACATGGTTGGAGACACGGTTTTCAAAACCATGAGAAGCTAACTCGTAAATGGTTTGAACAGAAAAATGAAAATTATTTGTAAAGTTTCATTTATTCATAAGTATACCAAAAGTGGGAAAAACTAAATATGAAAAAAATGGATGGTTTGGGTAAATTGTTGTAAATTTCATTTATGAAATTCATAAACAAATCAATTCTACAATGGAAAAGTATTACAAGACACGGTTTTCAAAACCATAGATGGTTTTACAGAGAAAATATTACTTAAGGAAATATGTAGGGATTTGATTTATGAAATTCATGAAGAAAAAATAAATATGAAAACAGTGGATAGTTTGGGTAAATTGTTGTAAATTTCATCTATGAAATTCATAAACAAATAAATGCTACAATGGAAAAGTATTACAAGACATGGTTTTCAAAACTGTGGATGGTTTTATAGAGAAAATATTATTTACGGAAATATGTAGGGATTTGATTTATGAAATTCATGAAGAAAAGAACAATTTTACAAGTCAAAAGAAGACATGTTTTTTCAAAATATGAAAATATAATTTTATATATTTTTGGGAAATGATTTTATTAAAAATTCTTATTCCCAAAAGCTTAAAATCAATTTTTGAAAACTAAAGAGTGACAGAAAATCAATGATTTTCAAATCATTTTCAAAATTTTATGACAATGATTAAGCACTTGAAAGATAATTAATTGAATTATCAAAGGATTTTATCAAAGTATAAGGGATTAATAAATTATATAAAAAGGACCAGTCAACCAAATTATGGGCATATTAACTGAGTTTTATGGAGAAGCTTAAACAACCTCCAGATTCTAAGGGAAAAGATTATCAAGCAGAAGCTTAAGGCATATTTTTGAGAAAAAATGAGCAACCAGTTTCAAGAATAAAGGCAATCAGTCAGCAATCAATAAGTCAATTGCTAGATTTAGAGGCACAAGACTTTCAATCAATTCTATATTTCCGGCAACTATTTACAGATTATTTTTATTTTTAGTGAATTTTTTAAATTTTTATTCCAGAAAGCTAGACACAGTTAGCTTGGTGTAATGTTCTATATATTGTATTATTTTGAATGTAAAAGGGTTGGATTTTGATGCCAAAACCCTGTGAGTTTTGTAAATACTTCTATTGGACGGTTTTTAATTGAAGGTTTATGGCTTTAGTTTTATGACATAATTTATTTCTCATGTATGTATTTTCCATTGATTTCATAATTTGATTGGTCATATGTTTGAGGTAGTATAGAAGCACAAGGAAAGGCTAGATTGAGTATCAACCTCCTTGACAACCCATTGCAAATTTATCATCTACACTGAGATTACCTAATTGAACAGTATGTTTAAATTAGCTCTTCTGCATCATTAAATTATTTCCTTATGTCATCTCTTAAACATATGATGAGGGTTATAGAGATTTTCTTGTACACAACTTCTCTTGTTAAATGATTAAGTAATCAGGGGGGATACTTGATTATCTAATTTCTTTTTTTTCCTCTACCAAAATATTTGAAGCTATTTTATTCTGTCAAAGCTGGACGTCGGCAGTTTAATTAAAACTCAACAACAAATGGCTTTATTTCTGAGTAGAGATTGGATACTCATTGGCAACCACCTATACAGATCCTAGATCTGGCCATTGTGCTTCATAGGCTATTGTTCAGTGACAGTGAACGACATTAAATAAACCTCGTAACACTTGAGGGAGCCCCCTCTGGTTCAAGGGGTAGCTTGAACCTAAATTTTGGTCAAGTTGGTTTCTTGGTGCAGTTTTGTAGGAAATAACTGCCTTGGAGAAATATATACAACATTTGGTGTCACTGCTAGGGAGCAAAGTAACGAAGAAATATTTCCCCAGAAAACAATCAAGACTATATCTATTCCTTGTTGGTGAACAAGGAGTAGGAATTTGATACTGGCTGCAATTCCTTCACTTAGCGGCTACACTTTGTTTATATGGAGATTCCACTTTGGGTTGTAAATTCACTGGTTCTAGATGTCATATGCCTTTACTGATGTGCTTGTGAAGGGCTCAGTGATGCTTATAGTCAACAATATATTTATCTTCCTCTTGAGGAAAAAAAATATGCAGTCTTCAGAGTTCTTAATATTTTATTCCTTAGCAACTTATTGATCTTCACCAATAAGTATAAACAACTCATGGAATTTAATGTTTATAGTGTATATTATTGTCAGATTTTCAAGTGCATGCAAGGTGGCCTGTCAATTAATACAATGCTCACATGGTTTCACTCGGAAGCATGATTACACTTGATACTGTATAATTTCAACTCAATTAAGCAGTGGTGTGTGAATAGATAAGCTTGTTTTTAGAACATATGATGTGCATTGTTTCTTCAGTAGTTCTCAGTTTGGTTTCAGTTGTAGTTGCAATGTCATTTGTTTACTTTAGCAATTTTTAGTTTTCAAATTTCAGTGTGAGTCAATATTTGAAATAGTACAGGTTAGTATGGTTTCAGTTTGAAAATGAAACTGTAGTTTACAGGTTGATGAATTGACTCCATGCCCAACAGATTCAAGGCATAGGCCTATAGGTTCTTTGTATCCCACAGGGGCAAGTAGTCCCCAATTGGAGCCAATTTTGTTACTTTTTCTTGTCCAGGAAAAGTTCCATTTTTTTTTTCTAGATTTTACTAATTGGTTTCCTGGCCAGATCCTCAAGTATAGGTGAACCTCGCTGGCAAAATTGGTTGTTATACAAGTTTTTGGAGTATTATCCATAGCATTTTTTATAAAATTATTTATTTAAAATATTAAAATTATGTTAAAAATATTGAGCCAACCCCAATTTGTAAGTACAAGAAGCACATTTATTACCATATATTATTATGGGGGTCAAAAGTCAAAATCCACAAGTCAAATCAATAAGTTCATTCAAACCTATGTCCCTACCCAACATTTCACACATTAAAACACCATAATCTATAATACATTGAGACTTGAAATATTAAATTGATGTTTTGTGGCCCATATATTATGGGGGTCAAAAGTCAAAATCCATAATTCAAATCAATAAGTCCATTCAAACCTATCTCCCCACCCAACATTTCACAGATTAAAACACCATAATCTATAATACCTTGAGATGTGAAATATTAAATTGATCATTTTCCCCTCTGCAAAGTTATTTTATTTTTACATCTTTTTAGACGTGTCTCCCCCTCCTAAACCATTTACCACCTACTTCCCCCCAAAATACCGTTGCCATACCATTTACCATATTGATTTGAATTTATAAATGTAAGGCATGGTGCCAGAAAAATAAAAAAAATTATAAAGCCTGTGCCGCAGGGATAACACAAAAGATTTTTATAGTCGTACTTTTCTGGAATGAGCTTATGGGTGAAATCTTGAGAGAAGAAGAGGCTAGGTCAACAATTGAAATATATCTTCGTGCAAGTAAAAATGAAGATACATGTTCCAAAATTACATTTCAATATACACCATGGAGTTTCCAATGTTATAAAGAGATATTTCCTCCCCGTAGAATAATTTTATACAGGTGAAAATGAAATTTTACAGAGTAGACAAATGCATGGTTTTTTTACTATGGTATAAGGAGGAAAAGAATCATAAAGAGGAAAAATGCAAGTGAAGAAAATTTGGATAATTTCTTATCCAAAGTTTTTACAGGAGTGGAAAAGAACGACAGAAAAGATATTTTCATAATTTACCAAACATGGTTGGAGACATGGTTTTCAAAACCATTTGCAGCTAACCAGTAAATGGTTTGCACAAAAAAATGAAAATTATTTATAAAGTTTAATTTATTCATAAGTATACCAAAAGTGGGAAAAACTAAATATGAAAACAGTGGATGGTTTGGGTAAAGTGTTGTAAATTTCATTTATGAAATTCATAAATAAATAAATGCTACAATGGAAAATTATTACGAGACATGGTTTTCAAAACCATGGATGGTGTTACATACGAAAGATTATTTAAGGAAATATGTAGGGATTTTCTTTATGAAATTCATGAAGAAAAAAATAGTTTTACACGTCAAAACAAGACATGGTTTTTCAAAACCATGGGAAAGAATTGTTTTTATGGAAATATGGAAATATAATTTTACATATTTTTGGGAAATGTTTTTATTAAAATAAATATTTATGAAAACTAAAGAGTGATAGAAAATCAATTATTTTCAAATCATTTTCCAAATTTTACGACAATGACTAAGCACCTAAAAGATAATTAATTGAATTATCAAAGGATTTTATCAAAGGATAGGGGATTAATCAATTCTATAAAAAGTATCAGTCAACCAGGTTATGGGAATATTAACTGAGTTTTAGGGAGCAACTTCAAAAACCTCCAAATTCTAAGGAAAAAGATTAACAAGTAGTAAATTAAGGTAGATTTCTGACAAAAAATGAGAAACCAGTTTCAAGAATAAAGGAAATCAATTATGAAACAGTGAGCCAATTCCCAGATTTTAAGGCACAAGAATTTCAATCAGCCTCAGATTTCCTACAATTATTTATAGATTAATTTTATTTTAGTGAATCGTTAAGATTTCTATTCCAAAAATTTAGACATGGTTAGCTCAATGTAATGTTCTATATATTGTATGATTTTGAATGTAAAAGGGTTGGCTTTTGATGCCAAAACCTTGTCATTTTTGTAAAGACTTCTATTGCATAGTTTTTAATTGAAGGTTTATGGCTTTAGTTTTATGAAAAAACTTGTTTCTCATGTATGTATTTTCCATTGGTTTCATAATCTGATTCTACATATGTTTGAGGTAATATAGAATCATTGGGAAAGGTTAGGGTGAGTATCAACCTCCCTGACAGACTACTACAAAGTTATCATCTACACTGAGATTAACTCCTCTCCATCATTAAATTATTTCCTTGTATTGTCTCTTAGACATATTTATGTGGGTTACAGAGATTATCATGTATGCATTCACTCTTGTTAAATTATTAAGTATTCAAGGAGGATACTTGATTATATGATTTATCTTATATTCCTCTACCAAACCATTTAATGCTCTGTTATTATGTTAGAGCTGAAAGTTGGCACTTTAATCAAAACTCAACAATAGAGGGCTTTATTTCTGAGCAAAGTTTGGATACTTATCAGCAACCACCTATACAAATCCTAGATCTGGCCATTCTGCTTCATAGGTTGTTGTCTAGTGACAGTGAGCAACATTAAAAAAGCCTTGTAACACTTGAGGGAGCCCCCTCTGGTTTGAGGGCTAACTTGAACTTAAACTTTGGTCGAGTTGGTTTCTCGCCACAATTTCGTAGCCAAGAACTGCCTTCGAGGAACAAATACAACAAGTCACATATCTAATTGCGACCTCACCAAGAGTTGCACTCCCAAATGTGATAGTGATGCCAGCTTAAGCTGACAATACCCACATTATGCAAATTAAAATTGCGTGATCTACTATTTCCCAAGATTAATCACATGATCCATGGTGAAAACCATCTATAACCATGGTTTAATGTTCGTAATTAAACTCTATGCAGAAACGTTCCATTAACTATCCAAAGTATTAAACTTAATAGACCTCTGATTAATTCTTAATCCTTATAACTTAACCCTTCAGTAATCACCCACACTTATCAACTATACCATGGTCTTTAGTCTTTAACAACCCTTTGAGAAGCACCTTATAACCCTTCATAAAACTTTGGTTATTTCTTAACTTAACCTGAAATACACTAATCCCGCTTATTTCTATTATAACTCTTGTATAATAGAAATATTTCATACAACACTTAAACCTTACCTTTTTGTTGATTCACATGAATTTACACATTTCCTGATGCTTAACCTTTAGTGCATTCAACCTCCACCATCGATCTCATTCCTTCATATTCGACAGATATCGCGTCGTCCGCTCACTTATTCAAACTGACTTCTTAGCGCATTAAATCTCCACCGTTTATTCCTCCTACCTCAATCCAACGACGATCGCGTAATCTTGCGCAGATTACATGCACGACCAATATTAGCCTGAGAGCATGCGAAAAAAGTGGTTTTCTGTTTCCTCCGTGTGCTACGTGTCACCCACTAAGGCTAATTGCGTGAACTCATAGAAATACCATTTACCACTTTGAGACCGCGCGATATACTACTTACTGTTTCTGTAGACCGCTCCACTATTCTACACGTGGTTTTAGTCTCTGTCATCCATCTTCTTAACTTTATTCTACGCGACTTAATCCTGGTTGTCTATCTCCATCACTCTCATTCGTTGATCTGATTAGTCCAACAACTATGCTTTGCTACTATGCTCTTCTGTTTCTTACTGTGTAATAACCCATTCATCCGGCTTTCTGCCTATGTCTTTGTTCTTGCCTTCCGATCTTCAATTATTTTGATATGATATTCAGCTTTTTTCTTTATTCCTTCACTCCTTTATGCTTCCAGTATGTAACTCCTTAGGTTTTAAGAACCTTACAATATACCTTCACTGTAACATTGAAGGTTTTCTCCCATACTGTCTGTGTATAAACTTGTAACACACTTCTCTGCACTTCATCTCTGGTTCTGCACACCTACAAACCTACAATATGCAAAATTACTTCTAATTCACACACAATTCATTCAATTACTCCATTCACACCACAAAAATTCAAAAATCGAGTTATCTGTATTAATAAACAAATAATTACAAAAGGATTCCTTTCTGGCATGATCTTCACTATCAGTGGCCTTTTCCTTTCCTGCCCGTAGGCTTACAATCAACCCTATCTAACTAAATCACTCTCTAACTCCTAGCTATCTAACCCTCTTCTATGCCTTTTAGGCTTACATTTATACAAAAGGATTCTCTAACCAATTCCTAGTTTAGATCCATAACCTTCTCAACAAAATCCTAAAATCTCTTCTTTATCTCTAAGGATCGTCTCTAATCCATCAAATCATCAACTAATTCCTAATCTAAGCTTTTACAATTAATTCCCAAATCTATCAATCTCTATGGAATCTTAACTAGCCTAAATCTCTCATGTTCTCCAACATTCGAGAACATTTACAAATATGCCTCACAATACTTAATTAATCCATATTCTAGTTTCTCTCATTAAAATCACTCAACACCTTAATAATTACATTAATTTAATACATAGGAAACCAACTTCCTTGAAAACACAAGACCCCCTATGTCTACTAAAATACAATGATATTGCTGAACTACATGCTCCTCCATCAGGCTCCCAAGGTTAAAATAATCATGATCTCCTGATCATGTGTTCTCATATGTTGATAGAAAACCTCCAGGTCCCAAACTTTGGTTTGTAGTTGTCTGTCTTTGGTTGCTGCTATTGGTTGTTGTTGTTCTCCAGGTCTCCACACTTTATGCTACATTTCCCCACTAGCTATGCTCTCACAGTCTGCTACTATCTTTTTCTTGATGCTGCTTTGCTTTCTTCTTGTTGTTTTCTCCCTTTGAGACACTTTTCTCATCAATTCCATCATCAATTCAATTTCTATATCCAACTCATTTCTTTGCTAGAATTTTTCCTCTTCCTCTCTTACATATCCTTTGCAATCTTCATCAGGTTATTTATTCCCTACTAGTGCTTTCAGCCATTTCTCTAGTAGCTCCACTTATTTCTCACATTCACTGATACTTTGATGAGAGTTTAGTTCTTATTCTTTATAAACTACCTCAACAACTTCCATGGTTATCTCCACTGTGCCTATCATCGTGATGGAATGATGATCCTTTACTATGTTTTTAGCTAACATAGTCTCTTCTTCAAGTTTTCCTTTAATCTTCTGCTGGTTACCTTCACTTTGGAGTTGTTGGATCCTTACTGCCACCCTTACATCCTTACCCTATTATTTCTTCTAAACTTCCATGTCATCTCCAAATAACCTCTGTTCAATTTCTTTGATCACAATATCACACTCATTCATTCTATTCATTGTTCCTGCAAACAAACTATTGGTTTGTGAATTAAAACACTCTTCTGTCTCCATGTCTTTTATAGACCCTCTGCTACTGTCAAGTACTACTGTAACCATTTCTTTTCTATTTCCATTTCCTCCTAGCAACTTCTCCAGCAATTTAATTTCCTCTTTGCATTTAGCAAGTGTTTTATCACAATGCTCTTCATTTCTAGCTTCATCCTTTACATGGTAACTATTGCTCAACGACTCAATCGGATTGTCTCCCATAGAAAATTGTGTCTCATTCATCTTCATAGAAATAAGTTATTGTTCTCTCCTCACATTTTCAAAAATCAATACTTCATCAACTCCATGCTATGTAACAGTATTTGAAAACTATCCTCCTTCAACATTTACAATCCCTGTATTCATACAACAAACGTTAGTTTGAAAAATGTAAGGCTCAACAACCTCAACTAATGTTTCACATATCAGCTCTTTAGGCTGAACTTCATCTCCTTCTTCCACAAGGAATTGTCCTTGTTTTGTAACAGCTCCAAATATCAATTCATCAATAATTTCTTTCTGTTGCAACAATTCAATATTTTCCTCATTCAAGAGGCATTCTCCATCATACTCTGCTCTAGAATACTTATCTTTTGAGAAGTACTCTTCATCCTCTATCAGTACATTAGTATGTTGATCCAAGCTTTCCTCTAAACTTTGGTGACTTTTATCAATTTTTATGACAACTTCATAAGACTTCCAATCTTCTGTAAAACTTGCAAACACACCAAAACTATTAGATTCAAAAATACAAGGTTTGATAGCCTCTTCTGCTACCTCTGTCCACATTTCCTCATGCTACTTTGAACTATCCCAATAGTTCACTGATCTCCATTCTTCATCTTCACCCAGAACTTCCCCCTGTTCTGCTTCACAAATAGAAACTTCCATTTCCAACTCAGCTTCTCTGAGTTTTTCCACCAGCCACTTCACTTGCCTTTGTTGTAGCCTTCTCTGTAACTTATGCCACTTTACTGCGTTTTTCCTCAAGACCCAACCTTGTCTCTAGCTTTCCTCTAGTATCATCCTTAATACATTGAGATATTCTTTTAACTCTGCAATCTCCTTGCCAAGATCCTCTTGACTCATCCTCTTGCCATTTGCCTTGGCATCCTCCTTCTTCACCTTTCTTCTATTGTGGTCTTCCTCAGAACCTTTACTATGACTATCAATAGTCATTTTCTCCTCTATCTTCATGAGCTCCTCACTCACTTACTATGAGTTTTACTAAAGCCTCTGCAATAGCAAGTCCTCCCTGCTACCACTTACCTCACCAAGATTTCCTTTGTACTTGGTGTTTTGGCAAGCACTTGGTTCTCTATCTCTCAAACCTTTTTGAGCACTTCTCTCTGCTCCTTTTAGGCTTCAACTCATCTACACCTTTTAAGAACACAACTATCCTCTTTATCCACCCTCTGTTAGAATTCTTCAAGGTTCTGCCACATTCTGCTTTCATTCAAAAGCTCTTACCAACTTCCTTCATCCCTTATCAATTCTACCCACATATTATGTGTAATTACCTTTATGATATTTCAGTGAGTTGCAACAATACATCTGTAGTAACAAGTCCCTCTTGCTACACAATACCTCACTATGCTTTTCTCCTCTGAGCTCAATCTTTTGGCATCTCTCTAGCTCTTTCCTTTGGAACCAATTGAGCACTCCTTACTCTAGTTTTCTGCAATCTTCTCACCTGTTATCTTCAATACCTCTGCATGGTCTTGTTCTACCATTCACCTGCACTTTGAATGGATTGTTCTTTGTCTCCTTTGAATCTGAAAATTCTGCTACACTTTATCTTTGTGTGTCTACTGTTTTTCAGATTTAAAATCTGATCTCCTCTTGCCTGCTTTCATCACCATTCACCTGTATACACACCTCCAAAAGATAACTCTGTTCTAAGTTTCTCAAAGAAATTCTACACACAGAATTTCCCTGTCCCGCTTTGATACCAAATGATGCTAGCCTAAGCCGACAATACCCACATTATGCAAATTAAAATTGTGTGATCTACTATGTCCCAAGAATAATCACTTGATCCATGGTGAAAACCCTCTATAACCAAGGTTTAATGTTCTTAATTAAACTCTATGCGGAAACGTTCCATTAACTATCCAAAGTCTTAAACTTTAATAGACCTCTGATTAATTATTAATCCTTATAACTTAACCCTTCGGTAATCACCTACATTTATCGACTATACCATGGTCTTTGGACTTTAACAACCCTTTGAGCAGAATCTTATAACCCTTCATAAATCTTTGGATATTCTTAACTTAACCCGAAATACAGTAATCCCGCTTATTTCTATTATAACTCTTGTATAATAGAAATATTTCATATAACACTTAAACCTTACCTTCTCATTAATTCACATGACTTTACACATTTCCCGACGCTTAACCTTTAGCATGTTTAACCTCCGCCATCGATCTCATTCTTGCAGATCCGACAGTTATCGCATTGTCCGCTCACTTCTTCAGACTGAATTCTTAGATCATTAAATCTCCACCGTTTATTCCTCCTACCTCAATCCAATGGTGATCACGTAATCTTGAGCAAATTACATGCATGACCGATATTAGCCTGAGAGCACACGAGAAAAGTGGTTTTCTCTTTCCTCCATGTGCTACGTGTCACCCGCTAAGGCTAATCGCGTGAACTCATAGAAATATTGTTGCCTTGATGGGGCCTGACCGAGGTTCAGAGTTATTTAGCCAAACAAATCCTTGTACTACTGGCCCTTTCGACACCATTCTACAGAGCACAGACTGAGGTCTCACCTGAAGTAGTATTGGGGGATGCTGGAACCAAGTTTCCGCACGCTTGAGATGTCTGAGGGGTTGACTTAGTCCAACTGTGACTACCTTCGCACATGTTCTTGTCTTACGAGGCTTTCATTCCTTGTTATACTCGCCTTCATGCGACCCTAACTAGGGTCTGTGAAGCTTTCACACTGCTAGAGCAGAAATCTATGCTATTTCCCCAAGTTACACTGCGGATCTTACTTATCTTCTTATAACAGTTAGTTGTCTTATATTATTTTATTCAACATATGCATATAAGTTCGCGCAGCAAATAAACAATAAACTTGCAATTCATATGTAATATACTTCAATGCATAAAATAGGAAACAATACACAAAATTAATGTAAAAATTCTCTTTATTAATGCTTCACTCAGTTACAGATTCAACCTGCCCTGTGCACTTAGCTACAGGGGCCTGCGCACTCAGCGGCGGAATACTAGGCCTCTGCGCACTCAGCTGCAGACCCTTCTCCTACTCTATGACCCAAAGACACGGCTTTACACTTTTTACTCGATGTTTCCTCATTAGATCTTCTTCTATTCCTTATATCTTATGTTTTTTTTTCTTTACACTTAGAGCCTTGCTCTATTTATACAATCCCATGGTCTGTAGACCAAGGGTAGAACTATCAAGCCGAGATTATATTTACAAAAGTAAGGGCAGACAACCCTATGATTCAATTACAACTTTGCACTCCGTGCCCACAAATCGCGGAGTCTTTACATCAGACTTAGTCAAAACTTGGGCTTTAAGCCCTAAAACTTGCCTTGGGGGCATCCCATGCCCAACAGGCCCCCAACACAAAAATCGTGACTCTCCCTCGAGTCACTCTGTTAGTGCGGAGATCTTCACATGGAGACCTCCCAACTCTGCTTGGACTGCTGTAAGGTTGGCAGCACATTGAGCAACTTCCTGTTGTATCTCCTGTATGTGTTGTTCCGAGATCACAGTGTCAGACCTGCTCCCCTGTATCTATTCCAGTGTCCCCTGCATCTACACAAGCTTTCCTTCAATTTTTGTTGTGATTATGAAGGCCTTATTGATCCAAGGCTAAACATGTGCCTTTAAAATCACTTTTCTGTGTCGTGCTGCATCTACTTACGCCTTAAGCGCTTTGGCCTGTTGCATTCACGCGAGCCTTTGTGTGAGGGCCACCATCTGCGCGGTCCCTTTGACACTGTCATAATGTTGTTGTAGCTCATGCGCCTCTATTTCTAAGTGATGTATTTTGGGGTCCTCCTACAGAGTGGTGAGGACCTCGAATGATTCTTGCAACATTTTGGTGTAGTCCCTCATTGCACTGTTGATGTCCTCCATCCCCGATGTAATGGTGCTGGTGCATTGTTCCCTTACCTTTAGAGGAGTTGAAGGCTGCGCCTTCAACCGCAGTTCTGCTATCTGAAGGTTCAACTCCAGCTTAACCTTGGCCATTTCTTCTAGCGCTTCATGCAATCCTACTTCTAACCTATGGATGCGCGCCTCTGCTGGTGATTCTACTAGGATGGCCAGCTCAGGGACCATCTGACAGGCTTCTTCAATTACCTATACCATCTGCCTGTTCTGAGACACGACCTCATCGAACTACAAGCTCAACTTCTCAATGTTGATCCTTTGTTCAATCAACACTTGCAGCTCCCTAGCCCACAGTTTTGTAGTAATCCCATCCTGCAGAACATAGAGCGTCTCCCGAGGGAGCGCAATCATGTTGATCCCTATTCCTTTCAACACATTGACCATAGGCCTGTCGGACTCATTTGTTGTAACCAGTGCCCCCTCTGGCAACAATATTGTGTTGGTCATATGAGCGTGTAACATTTCCTCGACTGTAGTTTTTCTTAATACGAGGCTTGTCAAGAGAGTACCAGCTTGGGGAGTGCACACCTGCAACTCCTGAATCTGTGCTTGGAGTCCCCCAACACAATCTGATTCTCCTCCATAAAGTTCTGGAGGGCCTTTGTGGTGATGTCGCACACCGTCTCTCCTATATCATGCAAATCCCCCTCGGTAAGGGTGATCGGGTCGAAAGAAGTCTTAGATGATTTCAACTTCTTTCATGGCCCCACCTGCTCTCTGGGGCATTGGTGCTTCAACTATGTCAACGATGTTTCTAGTTCCACTCCACCATCCTCTATTTCTATCTCCATTTCTATTTCTTGTTCAAGTGAAGGTGACTTTTGGCCCTCGTGCTCCTTCTTTGTTGTTGGACAACGGATCCCCCCATACCAAGTTTTTGGGGCTTAGTGCCAGAGTTTTGGTCAATGTAATGTAAAGACCCTACAAAATGTAGGCGCGGAGTGCGAGAGTCTAGGGTTTTCTGCCCTAAAATAATATAATTTAATGTAAAGTTTGTCAGCCTACGGGATTGTATAAATAGAGTGAGGCTCTAAGTGTAAGAGTCAATCTGGAAAGTTTTTGATAAGTAATAGAGAGATGCGAAGGCATGATTAGGAGCTAGAAGTAGATCTGAAGGTATTGGGTTGTAGTGATAGGTAGAGGCTTCGTAGCTGAGTGCGCGGAGGCCTAGTAGAGTCCGCAACTATGTGTGTGGACCCCTGCAGCTAAGTGCGTAGGGCAGAGTTGGGATTATACTTGGACAAAGAATAAATAAAAGCTAAGTTGTTTTTGAAATATTGTGTGTCTCTGCTTTTGTTATATTTATGCATCTCTTTATAGTTTTATGATTACGCGCACTTGCTATGAACAATGAATGATTAATGAGAGTATTGGGCCCACACAATTAAGTTAAGATCTATAATAATAACACAACAAGTATGAAGGATCTAGACAACACCTCTTTGCGCTCTTCACAGAGCTGCATGGAAGCAATTGCACAAGCTGTGAAGGATAGACGGCTACGCGGAGCAGTGCAAGTGCGTAGGTTCGGTTCGTGAACTTCCTAAATTTCATCAAGGCATCCCTAGGGTGTGGAAACCTGGTTCTAGCACCCTCCCATACTACCTCGGGTGAGACCTCAGTCCACGCACCGCGGACTGTTGCCAAAAGGGACAATAGTTTTTGGATTTGTTTGGATAAATCACTTCTGAACCTGGGTCAAGCCCCAAAAAGCTAATAAATGGTTGCGTTGCTGGGCTCTGGATCTACCTAAGCGATGTTTGATGTCGTGCCATGAGAACCCAACAAAGAAGGAAATCGAAGAGTGGTTGGATAAGAAAATTCACACGTTTGTGACACAAGAAAATATAACTCTGCAGGTATCTAAGAAAAGGTGGCTGGATCGCTATGTGTATATAGAAATACATGAGATCTTCTTCGCATCCTTTCCTTCTGAATTGTATGAGTGGATCACAAGGCTAGTTGACAGCCAGGGAAGGTGTAAACTTGACCAACTGATAGTGTGGACTACAGAATTAGTGTGCAGACTAGAGGCATCAGAAGATAAAATCGCACGAGCTGTGGACCATTGGCTTGACCAGATAATAGGTGGATTCATCACTGAGTTTGCGATAGACATAAATGTGAGCTACAGTGAAGTAGAATGACGTTTTCTTAAGGGACTGTGAGGTAAGTACATTAAATCCTTGAATACCTGGATTAAAATGTTGTTACGTAAGAAGCAGGTTATGCAAATACATTAATGTTTGGAATGACACAGAGTGGAAAGATCCACAAGGTAGCGAGGGATTAGGAAACAGTGCCTTAATTTCACCTTCATGAGAAAGTGAGGAAGAGCTTGCTCAGGTCTCTCTGAGAAGTGCAGTTAGTTTGATAAGGCAGCACATTCCACAGTTACCACCCCCACCCACGCCACCACCTGCATCACCTCCTTCACCCCCATCTGCACCCACTCCACCTCCACCAACCTCGCAGTTCAGCATGGCGAGCGCGATCAAGCTACCCGTATTAAGAGGAGTAGGGAATGAGGATCCGGACCAGTTATAGTTCATGGTAAGAGTAGTGTGGGAAAGCGCAAGGGGTCACGAACGACAACATTAAGAAGGCTACGTTAGTGAGCACCTGTAGGATCACATGTTGACATGGTATATTAAGCACTCTAATGATCACCCAAATGCAGAAATAGTAGAGATCTAGAATGCGCTGAACGAAGAATTTAGTTGGCCGAAATCAGAGATATTATCCATCATCGAGTTTAAGGAGGTTGCGATGCTTCCAGGTGAGACCCTCCTGGGATCTGGATCAGTGACTGAAGAGTACGATCCGTGAAGCTAATATGATGCTCACAGATGCACAACATCATGCATGGTTTGTGGCCTCTCTAACACCACAACTGAGGATGACGTTGTCACAACAGAAACTTTCTACCCGGGTTGAAGCATTGGAAATGGCGATAAGGTTGCATGAGACACTAATACAGGATTCGGGGCTGGGAGTTTAACAAATCCATGTGCAACTACAAAGTCTCTGCTTGGAGATGCAGAGCTTGAAGCATATAGGGCACCGCGGCCATAGGCACACGAGGAAGTATGGTGTATAAAATGCAAAGGCCAGGGCCATGAGAAAGACCACTGTCCAGTATTCGAAAACTACTTGGCAGGAGGGGGGCCAATGTCGTTGAGAACGGAGGCACAAGCAGGGCCAAGTGCGACACCCACGTTATGGTGTGCGATCTGTCAGATAGGAGGAAAACACACAATGGATAATTGTCATTTGTTGCAGAAGTATACACAGACTCCACAAAAGTTGTTTTGTAATTTCTCCAGGTTGGTAGGCCATGATGAGTGCACTTGTCGCAGCTACAAGTTAATGATGGATTGAACCCCAGCCTATAGAATGCAAACAGAAATGCGAGGCCTTGAACTAGTAGCGGGGATGCCCTGCATTAGATTTTAGGTGCAAGGTTGAGGACGAGGAGGAATGGGACTAGGAAGGGGCCGCAGACAGTTAATTTATTACAATTGCGGAGGACCAAGGCACTATGCTCATGATTGTACCAACCCAATGAGGAAATCCTGTTCATACTGTGCTCAGTTTTATCATGAAATGATAGATTGTCCTACATTGATTGCACAAATGCGTGAGAAAGGGGTACTCCAGCCTCGTCCAGGTCTGAACTATGCGAAGAAGACCCAAATGTGAACATGATGCTCAAAAGTGGTGTGACCACAGGGGAGGATAAGGGGAAGCAGCCGGAGGAAGATACATGGGTTTGCAAGGCTCCTACAAAGGAACCTAAGTCTGACCTAGAACATACAAAGGAGATGTTCATGGAAGCTAAGAAGAGCTTCGCGGAGGCCTCAACTTTAGGTAGTAAGGATCAACCAGAGCTAGAGATGGATCCTTCTATGCTTACTACCTTTTTGGAGACATGCATGAAACTTTTGTGCAAAAATAAGGTAGTTAAGGGACTACAAGAATTAATCACCAGGTGCATAGGGTTAGGAGAACCGCACGTAGTCTGGAAATTGGGGAAGCATACATTGCACACAAGAAGGGAGATGAGGTTGATTGCGTAGATTGGTGAGTATGAAATGGATTAGGTCATCCTAGATCTAGGATTGGATGCGAATGCGTTACCGAAGCAAACATGGGAACACGTGGGTAGGACCATGTTGCACTGGTCCCCTATTTAATTACGAATGGTGAACCAACAGAAGATCGTGCCCATGGGAAGGTTTCAAGGAGTAACAGTCGATATTGAAGGTGCGAGCACAGAGATGAACATTGAAGTGTTGGAGATTGTCGATGACAAGAATCCTTATTCCGTGTTGTTAGGAATAGACTGGGCAACTGATATGAACAGAGTCATCAGCCTGAAGAAGCGGAAGATGATATTCGAAAAAAAGTCACTACGTGTGGTAGTCCCGTTAGACCCATCCGAAGGAGAACGCTACACTGAACCCATGCACAACGATGAGCTAGATTATATTTACTAGATAATTGCGCAGGACCATGATCAGGGGAACCTAACTACGGATGGAAGAATCTCATGGGAGCGCAATAGCTCCCGCACTTTGAATTCAGACAAAGAAGTAGAGCACTGGCAGAATTGGTTGCACAAGGTGACAATGCTAAATTGCAACATGATGATTAGATCACTCTGTCGCATGATGATAGAGGCAAGGGAACTACTAACCCATGATGAAGTGACAGCAGTGGATGACTTCTTGAACAAAGTTGAAAATGCAGTCCTGAAACAACAGCGGTATGCTACACTGGAAGGGTCACTGTGTGCAACAACCGCACGAAGGAGGAGTACACATCAGGAGATCATGGTAAATTGGCACAGATAGGTTGGAAGCCCCCAGTGTCGAATGAGAATCGGGCAACCCCGATAGAGAATCTTGCATGCTCACCTACGTCTATGGGTGCAGACTTGGGCTGTGCAGTCCACGCTAGCACACCCTAGACTAAGGATTGACAATCAGAACCAGTCCCAACAGTAGGAAAAGCAACGCGTACCACAAACATTCCACTTAGAATCATTCAAGAAGGTATGAAGGATCCTGAACAAGGTTCACCAGGCCAGACGAACTAATTGGGACCAGCATGTACCAGCATTTTGTTGGGCCTTTAAGGCCTTGTACAAGAATCTGAGCGTGGAGACGATCCTAAAGATGATGCGCAGAGTTGAGGCCCTAGTTTTAGGATGAAGGAATCCTCACATAATTGGAACAATTCATAGGGACCAGGACGAAGGAATTATGCTGCCGCGTGAAGTTGACTATGTGCAGTTACAGGACGTCATTCAGTGAGGACACTTGAAAATTCGTGAACTCAAAGAAAATCGAGTACAGTTAAGGAAGAAAAGCAGGATCTTTGACAAAGAAATCAAAAAACTAAAAAATGAAATCACAAAAGTAGGTTGTGTTGAGGAACTAAGTATGATAGGATAAGAGGGAGGCAACCATACTACTGCATTAGAAGGATTTGTGGCTCTGATACCATGGTTGTGGTTGCACCTCACTAGACTAAGGAACCGAGGGAGTTCACCGTATAAGGAAGAATGCGAAACGCTGAATGACACGAGGGTAATTGAGGGGTGGCCGCAGACTAGGATGGAAGGTGCAAGGAAGCCTCGCACGGGTGGTGTGACCACCTGACTATCTGTAGAAAGCATAGTCTAGTGCTCCAAGCAGTTGGAAGAGAGCGCAAGACTGTAAAAGAGTCTGTATGGGAGTGGCGTGATAAGGGGACTACACATAGGGTCAGTAGGTCACAAAGGTCACGCCTACACATGGGAGGCTACATTGCCACATGGGTAGACTTGGAAGTGACCGTTGGGGTCACTGTTAGAAGAAATTGAACCAGATGTAGAAATGGAGGAAGACGTTCAACTAGTGCGCGCTGCAGTAAAACTGCCCAATTATGTCCCTCCACGGAAAGGGAGAGTAAAAGTACCTAAAGATTTGGACCATTCACTCTTCACACTAACCTCACTACAGGAAGATCCAACTATACAACATCTAGAGATAGAAGCACAGTAGTTGGAACATGCATATGACAATGTCCGAGGGACCATGCAAACAGTCACCCTTACTTAGCGATTGGCCAAGATGAAGGAGGCCTAGGCTCTAAAGGAACAAGTGGACACCGCATGTTAGAAAGAAGCAGTGCTTAAAGGGCGCATCTAGCCTTGGCTTGAGGAAGCATTCACGGTCACCGCCAAGATGAAGGGAAAGCTGGCACAGATTCAGGGCATATATGTGCTAAGGCAAGGATGTAGCCCTGACAATGACGCATCGGAGATACGCGCACAACTGGTACAACGGACAATGGAAGAATGTGTTGTGGACTTACGTGAAGCACAGAAGCTGTTGGATTGACTCTACACAAAGATCACCGCACCAGTCGAGTGACTCGGGACGAGTCACAATGATTGTGTTTTGGGCTTGTTAGGCAGCGGATCCCCCCATAAAGAGTTTTTGGGGCTTAAAGCCCAAGTCTTGGTCAATGTAATGTAAAAACCCCACAAAATGCGAGCACGGAGCACGAGAGTCTAGGGTTGTCCGCCCTAAAATAATATAATTTAATGTAAAGTGTGTTCGCCTACCCATGGTCCACAGACCATGTGATTGTATAAATAGAGCGAGGCTCTAAGTGTAAGAGTCAGTATAGAAAGTTTTTGACCAGTAATAGAGAGATGCAAAGGCATGATTAGAAGCTAGAAGTAGATCTAAAGGTATTGGGTCGTAGTGATAAGTAGAGGCTTCGTAGCTGAGTGCGTGGAGGCCTAGTAGAGTTCGCAACTATGTGCGCGGACCCCTACAACTGAGTGCGCAGGACAAAGTTGGGATTGTACTTGGACAGAGAATAAATAAAAGATAAGTTGATTATGAAATATTGTGTGTCTATGCTTCTGTTATATTTATGAATCTCTTTACAGTTTTATGATTGTACGCACTTGTTATGAATAATAAATTATTAATGAGAATATTGGGCCCTGAAAATTAAGTTAATATCTATAATAATAACCCAGCACGGATAAAGGATCTAGACAACACCTCTTCATGCTCTTCACAGAGCTGCGTGGAAGTAGTTGCACAAGCCGCGAAGGAAAGACGACTGTGCAAAGAAGCGCAAGCATGAAGGTTTGGTTTACGAACTTCCTAGATTTCATCAAGGCATCCCTAGGGTGCAGAAACCTGGTTCCAGCACCCTCCCATATTACCTCGGGTGAGACCTCAGTCTGCACACCGCGGACTGTTGCCGAAAGTGCTAGTAGTTTTGGGATTTGTTTGGCTAAATCACTTCTAAACCTAGGTTAGGCCCCAACAAGCCAACATATGTTGCCTTTTGTGCTACTGTTGTGGTCTCCACAGCATCTTGTGCCTCCTACGCCTTTGCTGCTGCTACCTCTTTTCTTCTTTTATCTACCAACTACGCTACCCATAGTTTTGCCTCCTCCTTATTTTTTCAATGCAGCAAACTTATCTGCTTCCACCGCGAAGATGGCTGCAGTGTGCCACTCTGGTGGCCACATCTTAATTACGTTGAATATTACATCATCTGTGGCCACATATGGTAGTTCATTCCACTTCTTTGGAGGGTCCTTGCATGCCTTGAGGTAGATGTGATGAAATTTCACTTTAAACTTTGAGAAACTTTGTAGGTTGTTGTAGACAGTGGGTGATAATCGTGGCTTGCGGTTAATCCCCATCTTGATGTTCATCTCCGTGAACACCCAGAATATTTTACTATTGCAGATGCGGTGGACGTCTTTAGTATCCCACAACGAAGCGTACTTTGCGGCCTCTGGAAGATTCCTTGCAATTGTGGGGAATTAGTTGTCCTTAGGAAATTCGCTAGCCACCAACATTATGGACAGTAGGAGCCATGCATAGTGGAAAGTTTTCCCCTATTCCTATGCCTCGCGGTAATTCTCGAGGAACTC
Organism: Pinus taeda; assembly: GCA_000404065.3. Classification (NCBI taxonomy): domain Eukaryota; kingdom Viridiplantae; phylum Streptophyta; class Pinopsida; order Pinales; family Pinaceae; genus Pinus; species Pinus taeda. The sequence goes on from APFE030803962.1 coordinate 50,870, forward strand.
TTTGCACAAGAATTTGGACCAGTTAAACTAGACCCCCTCTGCGCACTACTCGGCAAGTGCTTGCACCGGCGAGGGCACCTCATCTGCGCAACACTTTTGCATGATCTTACCCACCAGTATCTGAGTCGCAACTTTGACGGCCTTGTCATTGATATTGGAGATTGCGTAGCCTCTCTTTTTCTTCTCCAACTTATATTTCTTTTTAATGGCCTTCGCGATGGCCAAATCACTACTTTTGTCCTCCGAAATGTCTGCTAGGTCTTCCCCTTTACAAGGGAGTTGGGTTATTCGATGTATCAGGTGGTCCGTGATGGGGATGGGCTCCTCTAGCCACACACAACCATCATGCACCAAGTAGAGCAGTTGCTTGATGATGAAGATAGTCACTAGGGCACGATGATAATATGGCACTCAGAGCAGGTTCAACAACACTGCCTTTTCGACACCATGTAACCACTTGCGCGTTTCCAACTCTACAACTCTCGCCATGGTGTGTTTCTTTGGCTTCATGAGCTATGTGGTCGCCAAGTGAGGGAATTTCTCGTGGTCGGCAAGATCCAAATCTTCAAACTTCAAACTTGGCACCTATCCCAGGCATGCTCCTTCGAAAATGATCTTGTCGGGTAGCAGCAGAGTCTGTAGAGAGCTTTCACTCTCATTGATATCCTTGGGCACCTTCGCCTTCCCCTTCCACGAAGGAACATACACGAGCACCCTGGTTGGAGGGTTCGCGCACTCGGTTTCCTTCTTCATGTCTTCATTCTTGTCCTCTTCTATCAGGATATCCTCAAGGTCTTCCTCCTCCTCATCGTTTTCCAAGTTAACTGCTTTCCCTTTTTCCTCCATTGTTAATTTAGTTCGCACTGGGTTTCGAGGGGACATGTGCACCGGAATCATGGGATGCTTATATTTCTTGGGCTTTAGTGTGCGTGGTGATTGAGGGATTTCCTAAACTATCATGATGCTCTTAGGGGCATCTTCTACTGTCATGGCCTGTACAGCCTCTTCGGCGGTCATTTCTCTGATTTCCCTGGCTTCTTCAGATGCTGCCATTTTGTTTGTCCATAAATCTCTCAACTGTGTCATCGGGTGCTCAAACAACACTCTCAACAGGTTAAACTAGTCTCGGTTCAGAATAGTCTGGGCACACAACAGCTCAATTCGCAAATGGCCAAGTGTTGTTTGCTGGGCAACCCTTTGCAATTTATAGCGCCTTTTGAATTGAAATTTGATCGTTCCCCTTCGATCCATTAATGCCCCCTTGGCAGCAGATTTTCCCAAATCTTGCCCATAAAGCTCGTCTTAAATGCCTATTGCCCACTCCATTTGGTCTCAAGTCAAGCATCACATCATGAATAGTGACTACAACAATCACTTTCTAGCGAACCCAAGCGGCAGCACAGACACCCTTGCGTTGTTGTGGACCCTGTGACACTTTGCACCTACGCGCAGCTCTGACATCATGCAACTCTCAGGTAGAGTAGTTTATAGTCTCGTGCCTCCTTCCAACTGCCTGGAACGCTAAGACGGTACTTCCCACGGCTAGTTAGGTGGTTGGGCTACCTGTATACGGCTCCAACTGACCATCACTCACTTTTTCTAGGAAAAATCTGCCTTTTATTTTTACGGTCTGTGTCGTGCACTTCACCATCTACATCATACCATCATTAGTGATCCCTCTAGTAATATATGGTCCAATCCAAGGCATCAAGTTGATCAACTCTCGGCGGTATTCCCCAACTTTGTCAACATAATTGTGCGCACCCTGTTTTATCACCACACTTTTCTTATCGAGAAAATCCTTCTTTATTCCTTCCTCAAGCTTCTTGACTTCCACTTCCATCAGAGCGTTTTTCTCTCTTAACCACACTCTTTCTTTCATGACTTCTTAGAGCCTAAGATCACCGTATTGGAATTCTTCATCAGGTCCCAAATATTCTTCTTTGTTCAACTGCGCATTCCAAGGCTTTGCGAACCATCATATCCATGGGCGCTGCTATGCATGGACTAGGCATAATATACCCTATTGGGACTACAACGGTTGCTCCATAGGTCGGCCTATAAGGCATCTATCCTGTTAGTTTCTTGTACGTTGTCCTATAAGCCCACAAAACTACTGGTACGCACATGCCCCAATCACTTCGTTGCGCATTATATACCCTGTTCAGTGCGTCGCACACTTCGTTAAAGGATTCTACGTGGTTAACCTTCTGCACACTAATTCTTTCCACATTCTGTCATCCAAATTGGAGAGATCGTTTGTGCAATTGCCTCGCCAACACATGCTTATTTACCGTGTTCCCCAACATGAAGTCCACGTGCATCCGCACCGGTTGTTTAACATATGCCTGTAACCACCTCGATAGATGCGCATGTGGACCATCCCATACATTATATTTATATATTAGCCACATCCGAGGCTTCCTAAAATGCATGTGCATTATTCTCCTGCATTCGTGCCAGCCCTCAAAGCTTCCTTGGTGCGTACCCCACCACCTCGTGGGCATAGTGCTTATTACCCATTTCAAAGCCTCAAGACTTTGTTGTTCTGGTACCTCCATTTCAAATTTGCTCAAGAAAGCATCTACCTCACTTAACCCATCATAAGTAGGTAGATCCCTCACTTCTATTGATATGCAATGCAACGATCTTGTCATCATATTACAGTTCAGCATGGTCACCTCGTGCAATCGGTTCTACCATCGCTCTATATCCTCATCAGAATCTGATGTACAAGAGATTTTGTGCTCCCATGAGATCCATCCATCTGTGGTGGGATTTACCCAATCTTTCTCTCGCACAGTTATCTTGTAGATGCAGTCCAAATCATCATCACTTTCATAGTTGCACACCGGTTCTGTGTAGCGTGATCATTCTATAGGGTCCAAAGGTACAACTACACACAAAGACTTTTTCTCAAAAATCATCTTGTGCTTCTTCAGATTTATCACCCCATTCATGTTAGTGGTCCAATCGATTCCTAAGAGGACGTGATAAGGATTTCTGTCATCAACAATCTCTATTACTTCAAAGTATGCTAGTGTGCTTTCCCCTTCAATATCCACGGTGATTCCCTGCAATCTCCCCATGGGTATTATGTTTTGTTGGTTTGCCATTCACAGTTGGATAGGAGACCATTGCAGCGTAGGCCTTCCCATGCACTTCCATGTCTGCTTCAACAAAATGTTCACATCCAAACCTAGGTCCAAAATTACTTGATCCATCTCATATTCTCTAATCTGTGCGGTCAACCTCATTTCTTTTCCTGTCCTCGTCACATGCTTTCCAATCTTCTGAACTACATGTGTTTCTCTTGGCGTGGTCCCAACACATCTATTAATGAGTTCTTGCAATCTCTTTACAACCTTACTGTTGTGCAGTAGCTTCATGCATGTTTCTAGGAATGTCGTGAGCATCGATGGGTCTGTTTCTAGCTCCAGTCTGTCTTTGCTTCCTGAAGTGGAGGCATCAACGAAGCTCTTCTTAGCTTCCGTAAAGTTTCTCGGGTGCACTCCAAATAAAATTTTGCTTCCTTTGCCAGAGCTTTGTGAAACCAAGTGCTATCTTCAAGTTGTTTGCCTTTATAATCTCTTATCGTAATTCCACTTCAGAGCACAATGTTCATATTTGGATCTTCCTCGCACGGCTCAGACCTCGTCATCTATAGGTTCTGAGTTAGGGGAGGTTGGACTGTTCCCTTGTCGCACAGCCTAGCTATCAGTGTGGGACAATCCTCCATCTCATGATCAAACAAGGTACAATACAAACATGCTGGATGCATTGGATTCATACAATCACAGGCATAATGTCCTGGCCCCTCGCAACTATAACATATCAGCTGTCCATGACCTCTTCTAGGTCCTCCTCCACCTCGGCCTCGTCCGCGCCCCTGAAATCTAGTTTGCGCCACTCCTTTGTTTTGGTCAAGGGGCCGTGTTTCAACCTGAACTCTGTAGGTGGGAGTCCTATCCATCATCAGCTCATAGCTTCTACAAGTGCACTCATCGTGTCCAACTGATCTACAAAAGTTACAGAACAACTATTGTGAATTCTTTGTGTACATCTGTAGCAAATGACAGTTGTTCCTAGCATGCTTTCCTGCTATTTGACAAATTGTACAGCACAAAGTAGGCGTCGCACTAGGTCGTACTTGTGCCTCCGGTCTTAACGGCATCGACCCTCCTCCAGTGAGCTAATTCACAAACACCGGGCAGTGGTCCTTGTCATGTCCTTGACCCTTGCATTTTACGCACCATATTTCTTCGCTCACTTCCAAGCAAGCTGTCCTGTCCTGTTTTAGACTCTACATCTCAAGGCATAAGTTTTTAAACTATGCATGGATCTACTGATCTCCCAGGTTAGGATCCTCTATCAGGGTCTCATTCATCCTCATCGTGATCTCCAAGGCCTCTACTTGGGTTGTTAACCTCTGTTGCGATAATGCGTTCCTCAAATGTGGTGTTAGCGATGCCACAAACCATTTGGGGTGTTGTCCATCCATCAAAGACATATTAGCTTCGCGAATTGTGCACTTTAGTATCTGATCCAACTCCCAAGGAGTCTCTCTTAGTAGCATCGTGATCTCATTGAATCCAATGATTGATTATGCCTCTGACTTCGGCCTGCTAAATTCTCTGTTCAATCCAATTTGGATATCTGCGATCCCCGCATTCGGATTGTCATTAGAATGCTTAATATATCAGGTCAGCACGTGATCCTGCAGAGTGTTGACCAACAATGCTTTCTTTATGTTATCATCTATAACTCCCTGCGATTCCCATAAAGCCCTTATCAGGAACCAAAACTGGTCCATATCTTCATTTCCTACTCCCTTGAACATTGAAAACTTTATCGCGCTTGCCATATTGACTCGCAGTGGTGGCAGAGGTGGTATGGGAAAAGATGGGGGTGAAGGTGGTGAAGCTGGTGGTGGCATGGGTGGGGGTGGTATGCGCTAAATCCTCTGCCTTATCAAATTGATCACACTTCTCGATGATACCTACACAAGCTCTTCCTCATCCCTTCACGGAGGTGAAATCAAAGGGCTATTCTCAGGTCCCTTACTTCCTTAGCTTATGTAGTTTTTTCCACTTCATGTAGCTCCAAACATCAAGGAAGCTATTATATTCAGCTAAAATATAATACTACATGAAGTGATATGTAGTATTATAATAGCTTCGGAACTATTATAATACTACATATCATATTATTTTTTATATGATATGTAGTATTTTCCACTTCATGTAGCTCCAAACATCAAGGTAATTGCATAACCATTTTTTCACACAATAACATTTTAATCCAAGTATTCAGAGACTTTATGTACTTAGCTCATGGTCCTTTGAGAAAGCATCACTCTGCCTCTCTATAGCTGACTAAAATATCTACCGCGAACTCAGTAATGAATCCTCCTATAATCTGATCAAGCCATTTATCAACAACGTGAAAAATCTTATCCTTTGATACTTCTAATCTGTGCACCAACTCTGGGGTCCACACAATAGGATTATCAAGTTTCCAACTTCCTTGGCGATCTGCTAGCTTTGTGATCCACTCGTACTGCTCAGTAGGGAAAGATGCGAAGAAAATTTTGTGGATTTCCATGTACAGGTAGTAGTCTAACCACTCTTCCTTTGATATTCGTGGATTCCTGTTCCCTTGGACCGTGAACTTGTGAATTATCCTATCCAACCAACCTTCAATTTATTTCTTAGTTGGATTCCAATGATACGACCTCAAACATATCTATGCAGACTACGGTCCTGGAAACAAAACCATTTGTTGGCTTGATAGGGCCTGACCCAAGTTCAGATTTATTTAGACCAAACAAATCCCTATACTATTGGCCCTTTCAGTAACAGTCCATGGAGTACAGACTAAGGTCTCACCCGAAGCAGTATGGGGGGATGTTGGAACCAAGTTTCTGCACCCTTGATATGTCTGAGGGGTCGGTTTAGTCTAACTATGACTACCTTTGCGCAGGTTACGTCGCACACTTTCCTAACCTGTGAGGCTTTTACGCCTTGCTATACTCGTCTTTACACAGCCTTAACTAGGGGTTGTGAAGCTTTCGCGCTGCTAGAGCAACGATCTGTGCTATTCCCCTAAGTTACACTACGAATCTTACTTATGTTCTTATAACAGTTAGTTATCTTCCCGTGAATAGATACTTATCTTATATTCTTTCTAGTGTTTCATATATTATTTCTACACATGTTCAAAGCATTTATAAGAAGGTCTGGGTAAGTGTATATTGAGTATCAATCTATTCTTAAATCCCCTGCAAAATCATAACCTTTAGAAATAGATTAGCTTATTGGACTGTTTGTCCAAGATAACTCCTCTTTGACTGGTTTTTGCTTTATGCTTTCTGATAGCCAATAAAAGAGGTTAGCTTATTGGACTATCTATCCAAAATAAATCCTCTTAGAATTGATTTCATTTTGGCCTTCTTGAATTCTCTACAATGTGTTTTGTTTGGCTGTAGAAATTTTCTACATGCATCCAAATTTCCCTAGTTGTTAAGGACTTTTCCTGATTGCTTAATTATTAGGAATCTCCTTACATTATTCTATCATAATCGTTGAAAAGCTAATTCATTCTGTCAGGTTGGAAGCTGACACGTTCTGAAGGGAACCTGTGAGAGAGGACTTTAATCATGGATAGATATTGTCATTGATTACCAACCACCCCCAATTAAAACCATAAATTTTGCCATTGTGCTTTGAAGGATGTTATTCAACGACAGGTGAACAACGTTAAACAAAGCCTCATAAAAACTAAGGGATACCCCTTTGTTTCAAGGAACATCTTCAACCTAAAGGCTGGTTGAGTTGGTATCCTAGTGTAGCTTTTGTAGCCAAGGAGTGCCTTCGGGAAACACGTACAACAAAAGACATGCACACGAAGTAGTCGAGTTCATTTTTTCTACCCATGTAGTCCTTGGTTTCTTGTTACAAATTCTTCCACGACATGGTCCCTTTCAATTTCCAATGGCTTTGTGCCTTCATTCAATACCTCAAATTCTGACCCATACGCCCTTAAAACTTTGTATTACACTATCATAACTTTTAGTCATTGTGATTTTATTTTTTAAAAAACTACAAAACAACGAGTTTTGACATCCTTTGGCCCCTTTTTTAGCCCCTTTCTGCATTTCTCATCATAGGACGGAGGACTATGTCCAAAGGCTTAACCTTTAGGCACTAGGGCCTTTTGTTCCTGCCTGAAGGCCATTTTTCCTTTGTAAAGTGCTTTGGGCCCTTGGTCCTTAAAGTTCTTCTAGACCATGTGCTAGCCCAATATAATGGAGAAGATTTTGATTTATAAGGCTAAGAGATATGGTGCTACTTCATGAGATATTCAATAAAATTGGATGTGAATTGTGATCCTTGATCAGTGACTACCTCCCTTGGATACCCAAACTTGTAGAAGATGTTTTCTCTTAAAAAATATGACACTTTATGCTCAGTTGATTCTTTGACTGCCTTTGTCTCAGCCCACTTTGTCAAGTAATCAATGCACACAATGATGTACCTTTTCTATCCTGATGGTGGGTCAGTTAACCCAATGAAATACATGCCCCGCTTGTCAAATGGCTCTAAGGCCCCACTTTCCCATCCTTTGGCACTTATCACATCTAGTGGTATATCTCCTTGCATCTTCATAAAAGTGGGCCAATAGTAACCAACTTGTAAAGCTTTAAAGGTTGTCCTTTTTGCAGCAAAATGACCTCCACAAGGCCCATCATGACATGTTGAGAGGATCCTAAATACTACCTCTTCTTTTACACATCTCCTCAAGATTTTATCTGGTGCTAATCTAAAAATATTTCCCCCAATCCAAGTGAAAGGAGAGTATTTCCTTACAATCTTGCTTTTCTCCCTGGATGATAGATTAAGAGGGAACCTCCCAGCAACCAAGTAGTTTTCTATGTCAGCAAACCAAGGAGAAAGCAATGAGCTGGAAAAGATGTGCTCATCTACTATCTCTTCATTACCTGCAGTCAAGGTTAACCCGAATAAAAAAACTGCAACCACATTTTATTTCCCCAGTTTGTCAATAATAGTCAAATCAAATTGTTGTAACAATAAAAACCATCTAATTATCCTAGCATTAACATCAGGATTTTTCATCAAATATTTAATGGTTGCATGTTCATTATGAACAAAAGTTTGGTTCGCAATTATATAGTGCCTAAATTTATTTAAAGAATGTGGTACAACTAAGAGTTATTTTTTAGTGACAGTGTAATTCAACTAAGCTTTAAACAAATTCTTTATAATGGAATAAATAGCATAAGGAAAATTATCCTCTACATTTCTCAAGGCCCCCCCCACATATTTATCTGATGCATCAGTATGGATATGGAAAGCCAATTCCCAGTTGGGACCCCTTAGGATGGGTGCAATGGTCAAATTTTCTTTCAACACTTCAAGGGCCTCTTGACAACTGCTGGTCCAACATAAATCTGAATCTTTGGCCAATAAACCAAACAAAGGGGAAGCCACTTTACTAAAGTTTTTTATGAATCTCCGATAATACCCAGCTAGTCCCAAGAAGCGTCTAACATCTCTCTACTTCTGAGGGGTAGGGACCCTTTTGATGATGGCAATTTTGTTTGGGTCCACATGTATCCCTTCCTTGGATATGGAATGGCCAAGGACAGTCCCCTCATACATCAAGAACTCACATTTATCAGGGCTTAAAGAGATATTCATTTCAATGTATTTATTCAAAACCTTGCACAAATTGGAGAGATATTCATGGAAGTCACATCCATAAGGAGTAAAATTATCCATGTACATTTCAATAGAGTCATGAACCAATTCAGCATAAATACTCAAAACAAACCTCTAGAAAGTAGTAGGGCATTGCACAAACCAAATGGAAGAACTCTATAAGAAAAGGTACCCTAAGGACATGTGAATGTGGTCTTATCATGGTCTTCGAGCTGATCTATATTTGATTGTATCCACCCAATCCATCTAGGAAGAAGACAAATTTCTTCCTTGTAAGGTCATCTAGGACTTGATCAATGGAGGGCAAAGGAAAATTGTCCTTCTTTGTAACCTTGTTGAGTTCCCAATAATAAACACAGATCCTCCACTTCCCATTCTTCATAGGAATTAACACAAGATGTGACACCCACTTGCTATCTTAAATGGGGTATATGAACCCTGCATCAAGTAGTTTTTGTAGTTCTTCTTTCGCAATGTCCTTAGGAGTTGGGTTCATCCTTCTTTTGGGTTGGTGCATAGGATTGAATCCCTTCTTGATGTAAATATGGTGGGTACAAACTGAGTGATGCACATCTTTGATATCCTTATAATCCCAAGAAAAAGCATCTAGGTGTTGCCTCAACAATTTGCACAATTGTTCTTCACATTTTTCTGAGAGAGAAGGGCTGATCTTTAAGGTTTTGGATGGGACAAAATGTACAATCTTGACATGTTCTAGACTTGAGTCAATAGGGTAAGTTAGTCCAAGGATTACTCTCATATTCTTTCATCAACTCATCAATTAGTATGCGAGTAGGAGGTTGGTTTTGAAGGATATGGTTAATGAGGTCATCTTCATTAGGTTTCCCCCCTCCTGTAATGGTATCTAGAGTGCAGATTTGGTGGGGGGTGGTGTGACAGAGTTGATATTCTTCCGCCTCTTCTAACCACAAGGGTAATTCATGCTCAAAAGAAGGTTGAGCAGGATTGCAGGATTGTGCCCTTCCTGCATTTAAAAATCTTGTCTATCTTCTTTGGCTGAGCCATGGCATAAAATTTTCCAGTTTGTGATGCCATTGGCTTTGTTACCTACAAGACTCAAAGAAACATGATCATATAAAAATACTTTATGAAACAAAAACGCATGTCCACAAGATTCAATCTTCCATCTATAGGATTCTCCTCAAGGCATTTTGCAAAACAATAATCTTGTAGATGAAGCACCCTTATCGTTCTTTTTTCATCCATTTTCAGTGTTGAAAAATGCACTAGAAGATGGAGGGTGACTGTGTAATAGTAATGTGGCTGTGGGTGACATGGAAAATGGATGATGTGACATGTTGATTGTTTGACTGATGATGTGGCGATGAATGTGCAATATTGGTCAATGTTGTGCTGCCATGTGGTGGCAAAATTGTTGTTTAATTAATGTTGTGACAAAATTGTTGATCTGGATTTAAACAGGAACGCAATAGATTACAGAGATAACCATAAATACATAGATGCGATAACCATAAATAAAGAGATGCGTCGGAAATAATACTTCATTTCATTAATGGAAAATACCGAAATATGCTTACAACCAGAATTGGAAATAAACCAGCTAGGGCGATGGTAGCTTATCTCTAAGAAGAGATGTGCAGCTACATGCCTCTGAACTGTTCCGAACTATGTTACAATGAGGCTCGAAGGCCTATTTATTGTTGAAAAATAATGAAAAACCCTTAACATTCCAAAACCTAACCCTAGGAGATGAAAAACCAAACTGTGGGCCCCGTTTGGGGGTAAGTTGGTACATCAACTTCCCGAGGTCGTAACTTTGGCATATGATCTCCGTTTGACGCGTACAATAGCTCATTAGAAAGATCTATTCGAGCACTATCATTGTTGGAACGGGCAACATCGGTCCATTCATAGACCCATGTTGCCCCCAGATTCCCCAAAAAATGTCGTTTAGGGCCTCAAAACGGCTCCGGAAGTTTAGGACCCGAAAAACTGCTAAAAATAGTAAAGTTGTGCTACAATAAGGAAACTGAAAAACTGAAAGAGACAGTTGCGGGGGTCCAAATGGGATAGGTGGGTGGCCACCAACATCCACCTGGATCAATTGTAGAATGATAATTTCAATCCCCACAATATTTGAACTCATGACCTCCATTATGCAATTTGAATGACTTACCAATAGATCACAAGTCATATTTATGAAATTAACGGAATTTTGGAAATTTTAATTATTCTAAAAATGAAAATTGAAATAACAACTTGACAAGTGGTCAATCTAAATCCAAGACTTTTAGGAAACCAAAATATTTTTCAAATCATTTTTCATATCTTTTGAATTCATCATTTCCAAGATTTTTAGGAAAATGGAATTATAAAATATTTGCCAAATCATTTTTCATATCTTTTGAACTCATCCTTTTTGCCTAGAAAGTGGATTTTTTAACCAATTTGTATTCTATAAAAGCTTGGGAAATGTTTATGATTTTTTTATATATATATATATATATATATTAATATATATATAGTCTATATATCTATATATTATATATTTGTTGCAAGTTGTAAGCATGGAGAAAATATCATTTCTAAAAAAATTTGTAGTAAGAATTTTTTTTAATTAATTAATATTTTTTGTTATTGTAATTGTTAAAATTTTTGTTTTTATCAATTTTTGTTTTTTAATTTATTGACTAATTTTTTTTCTTTCTGTAGCTTGGAAACACTACTGGGTGGTTGGGCATGGCTCTATGGTTGGGCCATTGGATGGCCTTGGTCGCTGGCTGCATTTAATTGAAAACCGTTTTTTCACTCAACCTAGAAAATAAGGCTCCAGAGAAGCCTGAAAATATCTCACACTGTTACGAATTTTGAGAAAATATCCCACTCTAAACATAATTCATCCCATTATGAGAAACACCCATGTTTTATATTTTTTAGATTCATTTTCATTTGGTCACAAAATGCATTTTAAAAATGACATTTTTAACCTCTGCAAATTTGCCCTGATAATTGCCGGGTGAAATTCATTTTTATTTTTTCAAATATGGAAAATGCACAACTATCTTTAATGTTTTCAAAATCACACATAACATTTGCAGCAATTCGTTTCCTTGGCTTCCATAAAAAAAAGTTATTTGTTTACTTTATTCTCATTTTCGTTTTTGTGTTAGTTATTTTTATTATTTCATTGTTTTTTTTAATGTTGTTGTTGTTGTTGTTTTTTTAATCAAATTTGTTTAAATAAGAAAATTTATTTTGTTTTTTTTTAAAGAAATAAATAATGAAAGAGATTTTTTTTGTTTTGTTGCCATTATGATACAGGTGTTGTCCTTGATGGCAACTCACATAGATGACAGTTCATAGTGCAACAGGTTAACAACAGAAGGATTACAGATCAGACTCTTGAGATTGAAGAAAGAGAGGTATACGTTGGTTCACTTTGTCAAAGTAGCGTATACGCATGGGAACACAGAACAAAAGAGTGTATACATATACATGCACTTTCACGGAAGGAAAAGCGCGTATGGGATGGAAAATCAAGGTTTTGGTCCAAGGTATTGGTCCTAAGTGTTTTTGGTCCAAGGTATTGACAAAGAGCCTAAAGCTATATAAGGAGGAGAATATCAGAAGGCCATGGTGTGCAAGCAATACGATTCTAAGGAATACTTCTATCTAAAGTATATTTTATGTTGCAGGGTTAGGTGTGGGACTAGATCTGAAATATTTATGTGCACCTTGAGTTCAATATTGGATCAGGATCATGAGACCTAAAATGACTTATTCTTAAATGATCTGACATTTGTTGAGAATATATTTAATGTTTTGCATCTGTTTTATTCGTTATCTATCATGATCTGGGTTTGTTTGAAGTCTGGAATTGCAGCAAAGTTCTGAGTCAATATTTGCAGATTTGTACACAGGTTCATCTTGGCCAAAGAGCATATACACGTAGGTTATGTTCTTTCAAGTAGAGTATACAAAAAAAAAGTTTCTTTTTTCAGATCTGATTGATCTATTTGATGAAATTTTGTTGTTTTACTATTGTCTGTTAATGAAGTCTTCTTAGATCTGAATGTACAATTGAATGCATAAAGAGACTGGAATTTGATTGATTGAATGTATAAGTGAGAAGAAGTGATCTCTGTCCATGCCTGTGTAAAGCTCTATAAATTTGTTGGCATTATGATGTATGTGTTGTACTTGATGGCAACGCACTTGTAGCAGAACAACTCACTTATGAATGCAATGCAGGGCAGCTTCAAGGAATCAGAGTATAGCAGGAAAACATCAAAGAATTATAGATCCATCTTCTAAGAATGAAGAAAGAGAAGTATACGCAGGTTTACCATTGACCAAGTCGTGTATTCATGCAGGTTAATAGAACAAAAGGAGTGTATATCATACACACGCACTTTCATAGAAAGAAAAGCGTGTATACATTGGAAAACTAAGTTTTGGTCCAGAGTATTTGGTCCATGGTATTTTGATCCATGGTATTGGTCCATGGTATTTGGTCTGAGGTATTGACCCTAGGTATTTGATCCAAGGTATTGGTCCTAAGTGGTTTTGGTCCATGGTAATGAGAAAGGCCTAAAACTATAAAAGGAGGAGAAGATCATTAGGACAAGATACACAAGCATTGAATACCTGATGAAGTGTGAGATCTAGTATGCAGGGTATTGGGTTATGGTGCATTGCTGGATCTAAACCAAGGAGGAACCTTAGTGGTTGATGGAGGATAAGATTTGATGATGGATCGGGATCTTAAGGCGTAAAATGAACTATCATTATGTGTTTTTGCTCATGAATATTCTAGATCTGAATACTCATGCATATATTATTCTGTATGATCTGGGTATAACTGAAGTTTGGTATAGCTGCAGAATTATGAATTAATATTTTCTGATGTATATGTTGGTTGGCTTTGAGGAAAGTGCGTATACACACAGGTTCGGCACATGAAAGTAGCGTATACCTTATAAAATATGTTTTATTTGTTGTTGTTTGTTGTTGCAGAGTTCTGGGTTCTGGTTACTGTATTCTGGTGACAGTGTTCTGAATGATCATATTGATGGGTTGTCAAAGTGATTGATTGATTCAGTTGTGGTTGGTTCAAAAGGTGATTGGTTGATGCAGATATATTTGATGATTGAATTAAACTTATTATGTTGTTGATGGATCCAGTCTGAAAATTCATGAAACGTGGTCCTTGGAAGAAAAAGAGAAGGTTGTAGCCTTCTGTAGGTCGGTGCCTATGTACTAAGCAAACATAATGAGTAGTACAAGAGCTAGGGGGTTGTATCTCCCTTCCAGTAGAAGCTGGAGACCAGAGAAGGTTGTAGCCTTCTGCAGGTAGAAGCTTGCGTACTAGTATAAGACTACATCAATACAAAAATTGTAAACATAAATTTCTTATTATTAAAAGAAGACAAAGACAACAGTAACAGGTGGTTTTCACCCACATTGGGTTTCCATTGTATATCTTGGTGTTCATGTGTGTTGCTTATGTGTGGTGCTTTAATCTATTTTTATTGCATTGTCTAATGAATTCTTGATATACTGATTAAAGTTCAATACATGATAATTTGGGTAAATCAAAATATCTCTGCATATACGTTGGTTGCATTAAGTACAATTGTGTATACACACTAGTTCACTAAGCTGAAGTAGCGTATACAAATCAGTTTTGAAAATTAAATTATTGATCTGATAATATTGATTCACCCCCCCTCTCAGTATTATTTCCAACAATTGGGATCAGCGCAAGTCCTTTAGAAGAAGCTTGATCGCTTGAAGGAAGATCCATCATCATGAGTAATCAAGAAAGCGAGGGATCCATCAGACCGCCAATCTTTGATGGGAGATTTTTTTTTTATTGGAAGGTAAGAACCATAGCCTATCTTCAATCACTTGAAATAGATGTATGGGAAATCGTGGAAGGAGGATATACATTTCCATCAGCAATTCCTACAAATACGGGATGTAAAAAGCAATATGAAACCAATGCCAAGGCTGTTAAATTATTAGGAATTCTATCACAATCAGATTTTGTCAAAGTTATGTAGCTCAAATCTTCCAAAGAAATATGGGACAAAATCGTTCTAAGCTAACAAAGGAGACTCTCAGGTAAAACATGCTAAACTGAACACTCTCAAAATTCAATATGAAACTCTCAAGATGCATAATGATGAAAGTATAGCTAGTTACTTCTTATGTATAGATGAGGTTGTTCATTGCATGAAGAATCTGGGTGAAGAGATAAAGGAAGTTACCTTAGTTGAAAAAGTGTTAAAATCCTTGTCTGCTAAATTTGAATCAAAAGTATCTGTCCTAGAAGAAAAGCAAGATCTACAAACTATTACTACGACACAGCTTCATGAAATCTTAACTGCCTTTGAGATGAGAAAATGAGGTCCATTAGTAATGAGAGAAGCCACATTTAAAGCTTGAGCAAAAGGAAAAGAAGAACTCAATGAATTAGGACATCTTTTAGAAGAAGAAGAGGAAGTAAACTTTCTCAAGATGCTTCAATGGGGTTTCGGAAGATTCAGAGGTAAACTACCTTTCAAATGTTTTGCCCGTGGTAGAGTCAGTCATTATGCTGCCAAATGTCCTCATAAAGATAAATAGGATAAAGGGAAGGAATCTGCACATGGAATAAAATACAAAGTACAAGTAAAAAGATCTACTATACTCATGAAGATAGCGATGGTTTATCAAATAGTGATGAAGATGAAAATAGTAATGACTATAGACTTCTGATGGCTTATGAAGATGATGATTTTTTGGATGCTTTAGATGAAGATGACCTTTATGAAGAAATCTCTAAACTCAAAATTGTTTAGAAGAAAATAATATGATTATAGATACCTTGACATAGCAACTTGTTGAAAGAGAAAAACACAATGAAAAACTAGAATGTGAAATTGTGGGTCTAAGAAAGGATCTTGAGAAAACAAAAGCTCTCAATCTTAGATTTGCTAAAGGATCAGAAACTTAAATGAAATTATCAAAGTGCAGCATTCTCATCTGATAAAGACAGGTCTTGGATATACTAAAGAAGCATCTCAAACATAGAAGTTGTCAACCTCCACTAAAAGCTATCTTGATGCAGCAAAGAGCAGTGAACAGTTTGACAATCGTCAGTAAAGGAATAAAGCATATCACCACGTAAATTAGGCTCATTTTACTTCAAGGATGAACATAAGACACAACCAACCTCAGGTAAATCATACTCAATTTGCTTCAAAGATGAATATCAATAGAAACTACAATCACTAGGTTAGTAGATTCGATAATCGCAGGAACTTCTTTAATGGCCAATGTTTCTGATGTCATGATTTTGGACACAAAGTTGCTCAATGTGTTTCTTACAAAACCATGATGACTAGAGAAGCACGAAATCAAAGAAATGTGACAGGGATCAAGAAAAATTCCTATAATAACTTTTCTCTTCTTGAAAATGAAATAGAATGCTCAATCTGTAACAACTTTGGCAATGAAGAATCTGAATGCAGGAGTAAATCTCGACAAATATCTCAAAAGGAGCAAACTCCATTAAATCCCAAAATATGGAGAAGGAAAGAACCACAAACAGAAAGATGTGGTATAGGCTTGTATGCAAAAGGATAAGAAAACCAGTGGTACATTGACAGTGGATGCTCAAAACACATGACAGGTGACAAAGAAAAACTACACTCATATAATGCCTTAGGAAAGGAAAAGAGTGTCTCATTTGGAAACGACACTCCTACTATCATAAAAGGTAAAGACTCTATTTTCTTAAAAGAAAAAGTTAAAGTTGGGAATGTTATGTATGTTGATGGCTTAAAGCATAACCTATTGAGTGTGAGTCAAATGTGTGATCAAGGAAATGAAGTAGTTTTTCGATCAAATGGATGTGTTGTTCGTGAGATTAATACAGGAGAAACTATGATTAAAGGTACAAGAACTCCAAAAAACCTATACATACTCAAGGGAGGACAACAACAGTGTTATCTAAGCAAAAATGATGAAAATTGACTATGGCACAAAATATTGGGACATCTAAGCTCTTCTAAAATAAGAAAAGCATGAAGATTCCAGGTTGTTCGTGATCTTCCAGATATCAACATTCATGAAAATACTATATGCAAATCATGTCAATTTGGTAAGCAAACCAAATCTCAATTCATCGAAAAGGAAGGGTTAGCTAGTAAGCCTCTTGAACTTGTTCATACTGATTTATGTGGACCATCAAGGAAAAAGTCACCTCATGGAGAAGAATACTTGATATTGTTCATTGATGATTTCTCTAGAATGTGTTGGATAGGTAATCTAAAGCATAAAGATGAAGCATTTGAAAAGTTCAAAGCCTTCAAAGCTTTGGCTGAAAATAAATTAGATTGCAAAATCAAATGCCTCAGATCTGATCAAGGAGGGGAATTTATATCGGATGAATTCTTTGACTTTTGTGAACAACATGGAATAAAAAGGTAGCTCTCCACTACAAGGACTCCTCAAAAAAATGGAGTGGTAGAAAGGATGAACAAAACTATTCAACAAATGGCTCGTGCTGCTAAATGAATCCGGAACTCCTACAACCTTCTGGGATGAAGTTGCATTCACTGTTGTCACTATTCTCAACCAAGCAAATGTTCAAACTCCACATGAACTTTGGTATGGTAAGACTCCTACTGTAAAATAATTCAAAGTTTTTGGAAGAAAATGTTACATCAAAAGGACTGATGAAAAGCTTGGTAAGTTTTGCTTACTCTTCTCGAAGTAAAGGATATAAATGTTATATTAAAATACTTGGGAAAATTATTGAAAGTATTGATGTTGTAGTTGATGAAGCATGCAAAAATAAAAAATAGATAAAAACCGAAGATTATGACAATGAAGAAGATGAGGATCATTTTCCCACATCAAATCACACTGATTCTGAAGAAGAAACCAATGAAGCACTAGAAGAAGAGATAACAATAGAAGAAAAGACTCCATCCAAGTATGTTCAAAAAAATCATCTAGAAACTCAAATTTTAGGGGAGAAAGGGGCATGTGTGCAGACAAGAAGAACTATTGCCAAACCCTCAAGGTATCTAGCATTACTATCTTCCACTGAACCCCAAAATGTAAATGAAGCATGTAGAGATGAATGTTGGGTCAAGGCCATGAATGAAGAACTTGAGAAAATTGAAAAGAATAATACTTTGGAATTAGTTCCTAGACCTCATGATAAGAATATCAAGGAACCAAATGGATATTCAAAAACAAGCTGAATGAAAATGGAGAATTTATTAGAAACAAGGCCAGACTTGTTTGCAAAGGATATGCTCAACAACAAGGTATAGATTTTGAAGAAACTTTTGCATCTGTGTCTAGACTTGAAGCCATAAAAACGTTTCTTGCTCTTTCTAGTTTTCATAAATTTAAAGTATACCAAATGGATGTAAAATCTGCCTTTCGCAATGGAGACTTAGAAGAAGAAGTCTATATTGAACAACCAAAAGGATTCATTCTTGGAAATAATGCAAAACTTGCATACAAACTTAGAAAGGATCTTTGTGGTCTAAAACAGGCTCCAAGGGCTTGGTATTACTGTCTTGAAAAATACCTCCACCAACAAGGTTTTTCAAAGGGGTCAGCAGATAGCAATCTCTATATAAAGATGGACACTATAAATTGTTAATAATAGTTGTGAATGTTGATGATATCATTTTTGGTAGCAATGAAGAATCCATGAGTCAGAATTTTGCCTCAGTAATGCAACAAGAATTTGAAATGTCCTTGCTTGGTGATCTTACCTATTTTCTTGGTCTACAAGTTCAACAAAATAAAGATGGTATTTTTCTCTCACAAACCAAATGTCTCCAACAGATCCTGAAAAAGTATGACATGGAAGATTCTAAACTAGTATGTACCCCAATGGTAACATGATGGAGTCTTAGCTCAAATGATGAATCAACAACAGTACATCAACCAACTTACAGATCCATGATTGGCAGTCTGCTTTATCTAACAGGTACCCGACCAGACACCATGCATGAAGTGGAATAGTTGGAAGATTCCAAGCAAATCCTAAGGAAACACACCTTCAAGCAGTCAAAATGATTTTCAAATATCTTCAAAGAACACAAAACTTTGGTTTATGGTATCCTAGAGATACCGATCTTACACTTCATGCATATACAGATGCAGATTGGGTAGAAAAAACACTAGTGGTGGTGCATTCTATATGGGTTCTAGGTTAGTGTCTTGGTCCAACAAGAAACAAAGTTCAATTGCATTATCTACAGCTGAAGCAGAATACGTGTCTGCCACATCTTGCTGCACACAACTACTTTGGATGATACAAACCTTGCAAGACATTCAGATCACATGTACTCCAAATATCTCCATTCTATGTGATAATACAAGTGCCATCAATATTTCAAAGAATCCAGTTATGCACTCCAAGACCAAGCACATACCCATCAAATATCATTTTCTACGTGAACAAGTGCTTGAACAAAAGGTCAAACTGAAGTATGTTCCCTCCAAAGAACAGGTTGCTGATATATTCACTAAACCACTGCCCAGCGAGACATTTGAATATCTCAAACAAAAGTTGGGAGTAGTTACTACACCATCCTGTTGTTAAATCCTATTTTCTTCAAAGAAAGATGGTTATACACAAGTTTCATAAAGCATAGACGTGTACATACACAGGTTTCTATGGACATAGTCACGTATCTATTGGTTTGAAGGAAAGCAGTGGGCCAGACTCAAAAAGAAAAAGGGTCTACTATGGTTCTATCAATTATCTTCTCTGTTTGATGATGGTTTCACTCTGTTGATAATATGTGGAAATATATTGGTCCTCATAAAGTTTATAAAAGAAAAGCTTCAGCGTGAATCACATGAGAAAGAACCTTTGTCGACGCGTTTCGAACCAACCAGTGTGGTTCATCGTCAGGACAAGTTGAAGAAACAGAACCAGCATAGCATGTTAAATAGTCCGAGCAGAAACTCCAACCGTTAGATTAACGGCTAATTTTGCCCGAAAGACCCTAGTCAAAAAATATATTTAATATTTTCATAATTATAATTAATTAATAATTTATTCTATAGAAAGAAGTTAAATTAGGTCCAGGTTTTATAATTTCATGGATAATCAGAAATTTAAAAATAATAATGCAATATATATAAATTAATTATTAATATTATATGAATTAATTTATATTTAATAAATAAATCAATAAATCAATAAATAAAATTAATTAATTAATTATTTATTAATATGTAAATTAATGATATGTCCTATAATATGAGGTTATACTTCTAATATTAGTAATAAATTATCTATAAATGAATTCATAAATAATTTATTAATTATTTATTTTTAATATATTTAAATTATAAATACTTAGTTATAAAATATTAATGGTGGTTCTATATAATATAAATTAATATATTATATATTTTTTACTATAAATATATATAATATATATTATATATATAATTATATTTTATATATATATGTCCTAATAAAGGTATTAGGCTGGGTTATACGCATTAACATCAATTATTATATTATATATGGGACTATGAATTAAAATGAATATAAATTTAAAATTACAATATTAGGAGAAGATCTTTAAAAAGTAATCTTATTAATTTATTATTAATAATAAAACCTATAACAGTATGTTAATTTATTATTGAATTGTTATTTGATTTAATATTATTATTTTAATTATTGATATTATTATTATTATTAGAATAATTCTAAAGGAAACCCTAGATCAAAAGAGGGAGAGGAAGGATCGGAGGGTACCAAGAAGAACGATGCAAGCTCAAGAACAAAGGGGCAGGGGGGGAAGAAACACTAGGAAGACAGGGCGGGGATCCAACACCTGCTTACCTTCCAGCCATCATCTCTGTTGAGATTGTTAGGCCTCTTTTCAATTTCTAAAGCTTCCCTAAACTTACGATGATGGAACTGAGCCACCTTGGCGATAACTTTGGCCTCCTCAATACATACGTGATGACTAGTCTTGTCCACATGCTCTGCTAAGGCCGAAGACTTTGTTCTCCCATGTCTCAGGTCAGCTACATGCTCGCAGATTCTTTGCTGAATGGAGCGCCCTGTTTCTCCTATATAGGGCGTCCCACATGAGCAAGGAATCAAATAAACACCCTTCATGTCCATAGGGTTAACAGGGTCTTTTACCGACCGAAGAGAATTACGAATGGTTTTGCATCGTTCTTCTTGGTACCCTCCGATCCTTCCTCTCCCTCTTTTGATCTAGGGTTTCCTTTAGAATTATTCTAATAGTAATAATAATATCAATAATTAAAATAATAATATTAAATCAAATAACAATTCAATAATAAATTAACATACTGTTATAGGTTTTATTATTAATAATAAATTAATAAGATTACTTTTTAAAGATCTACTCCTAATATTGTAATTTT
>APFE030803970.1:0-11852 GCA_000404065.3 Pinus taeda
AAATTAGGAATTTTGGAGCCAAAAGCGAAGCTGTAACAGTCACAAAGTAATTGATAAATTCATTGAAGACTGTAATTTTGGAAAAGAACAGCAGTTTCGTAGCGCGCTACGAAACTGCTGTAGGTGACTGTTTTGTAAAAAAAATGAAATTGATGCTGAGGTCAGCAAATTTTGAAAAGGAATGCCTCGAGGGCAAAAAAGAGACCATACAAGGCTGCCAAAGCATTCAAAGAATGACAAGTGTAAGTATTGGAGCAAAAAGGTGAAACATTTTGGTTTTTTGCTAAGTCTTCCTAAAGCTACTTTATGACCAAAATATTAGGGTTCTGGTAGGGTTACCGAAATTTTGGGTTGAACACATGTCTAGTTCACAACGCATCCAGATCATTAGGCATATGGTGTTATGCGTGGTCATCAAAGGTATTAAACAACTTCAAGCATGTTCTTTTGGAAATAAAGATTGATGGAAGGCAGGGACCATGAAAACAGAGCATATATCTCCACCAAGTAATGAGTCATCAGCACAGTTGGAATCCAAGGCAGCTTGTTCAGTGAATGCCTCTCAAATGCATTTCAGCCACTACAGAAATAGTACAAGTGTCAAAGCTCAAGAAGGAATCATGCACACGAGGAGATAGAATTAGAGTTTGAATAGGAATAGGACTCTATGTATTGAAAGCACAATACCTCTGTAATTAATAAGTTAGTTTAAATATAGATAAGACAATTAATGATAGATTTTCGAGCTCCCCTCATGCTAGAGGAGGAGACTCAAGGTAGTTTAGTTTTGTTTCCTATATATAGGAAAAACTCTGATGTAAAAGAGGTTGGAGATTTTTATAAAAAACAGAGTTTTCATATTGGCTTATGTAAAGTACTTTGACAGTAATAGAAAGGATACTTTTTCTTCCCAAGATTCGTCTTGTGTTTCAAATGCTCAGAGTATATGTGTTTGGTTTTATTCATCTTGTTTTACAGTTCACTGAACATGCAATCACTTTGAATTCACATAAGTGCTCAGACTTCCTGCGTATGTTTTTTGAGTTGAGGTTCTTCTTAGTAAATGTTTTGAGCATTGAGACATTATATGCCTTGGTTTCTATGATTGAGTAGCTACTTGTTTACTGCAGAAAGGTATGACTCCATGAGCCCAATGGGAGAAGCCTTATTTTTGTTTTTCCAACCAGCATAAATTTCATATACTATTTAAAGATTTAGCCATCTTTCTTGCCCTTTAATGCATATCAAAAATCTGTGAGAGAGCCCTCTCTGACTAAGGTGGCTAAACCTTAGTCTAAAGCTTGGTCTGAAACAGTTTCATGAGATCTTATTAAGTAGCAGCCCTTAGTACTGATTTTATGATAACAGAGCCTAGGGTGAATACTAATGCTCCCATTCCTTAAGATGATATTGGTACTCTTAACCTTAATCTTGGGTCTGGTTCCATTGAAAGTAATAATTCTTCAAGGGAAACCTTTCATCCTCTATCATCCATATGTCATGAATCTTTGTGTCTTGATTCATCTAATCAATCTTCCCCACTAGCTAGTTCTTTAGACTCTCTTGTTTCAAGCTTTTGGTTCACGTTGTGATCAAGTACAGGGTGGTCATATTACACAGGTAGAGGAGTAGAAAGGTGAGGATAATTTTTATCTATCTTCCCTCTTTCAAAACCCTCTATGTCAACATGTTGTTCCTTCACTATTGAATGATTTTCAATCTACTAATCTTAGTAGCCAATCGATTGAAGTTAATTTTCTTAATCAATCTATAATCTTAGAAAACCATCATTCCGATGATGATGAATATGTTGATGCGTATGATGATAAATGAAAATGTGCACCAACTGATCTTTCAATTTGTCAAGAAGATTTTGATTTGAAAAAAATACATCTAGAATTTGATTTGGTCAAAGAAGATGTTCTTATGGAAACTTCCTCTTCATCTCATTATCCCTTGTTCCCTACTCGTAATACAATAACTTGTGAAAAAGATACTCCATTCTATTCAAATTCTTCATCTAATGAGTTGGATTTTGAATCGATATAAGATAGTGAGGTTATCCATGATGAAAAAGAAACAATCAATTCATTGAGTATTCCTTCCATTCCTTATCATTTCTTGTCGTGCATGAAGAAAATTCTTTTGTTCGGGTTACTCATGAGATTGATCCAATCTACCATCCTTAGATGTTCAATTAGAAAAATCTTTTGACTTAAGTAATATAGTTGTTGAAGTTGAAAAGTTCGATCAAATTACTGATCTAGATGGATTCCACCTAGATAAAAGTTATCTTATGCAAAATACCAGTAGTAGCTATCCTCACACCATGCATGATCTGATTTAATATTCAAAATGTGATTTTACATTACTTGAAATTTTCAAGACCTTTGAGGAAGTTGAGGCATGGAACTGTGAAGTTGATCATTTCAAATAATATCTTTGGCTGGAGGAATCATGTCTATCTGATACATTTGAGAGTAGTTAGCTCTTGGTTTTTCTTGTGAATGTTATACTCCTAATATTTCATCACACCTAAAATCCTCTTGAGTGCTAGTGAATGCATGAATTTCATGAATAAAATTGATCTTCACTCATTGTATCCTCACCAGTTTCATGTGTTTTCTATACTAGCATTCATTTTCACTTATTTCAATGATCATGATGTTCATGTAGTTTGTAACAATGTACAACGAAATGGTTTTTCATATTTATTGTGTGAGGGAGATGATTCTATTGCTCAAAGAATTTGTAAACTTTTTCAAACATATATGTATTTGTTATTTACTAACAAAGAATCTCATGCCATAATCGGTCCATCTGATCAAAATGCTTATTTTTGTAACTATCATTTAACTTATCATTTCCCATCAGCATATCTGATGACAGCTATTATAGGCCATTTTGTCAGATATGATTAATAGGCCTTCAATTGGATCAATTAACATCCTTTGACCCCTTTTCATCATCCTTGCACAAATCCCTAATCATTACTTATTCTAATCCTCGAGTCTCTACCTAAAAGCATCTTGTTTCAGTCTTTTCAAGGACTAGAAAACCATGGTCTCTTATTGGCTAGCATTTACTAGCAGGTTTCCCTACTCTGCACCTGCACTGATCACCAACAGGTTGCTCAGTGTTGGGGGTGCGCTGATTTTAGAAATTCGGGAAAACAAAAAAGAATCCTGAAGCTTCCTCTTCTAGAAGCTTCGAGGATTTATTGTAACTGTTTACCTCAGATAAAAGTCTTGAATCCTATCCTATCCTACCTTCAAGTTTTCATCCCTTATCCCTTGAAGCTCACACTCCCATCTAGAGTGGATCTCAAGTCTAAATTGGTAAAAGGATAAAAATTCATAAACTACCTCCTTCACCTATATATTTACTTCCATCCATAGGTAAGGGGTTTCCTTTTGGAGAGTGATTCTACCCTCTAGAACTAAGCATGGAATAGTCATAAGCCTCATTCCTCCTCTCTCGACCTCTAGAGCTATGCTTTGTGTAATCCTTGAGCCTTTTCCTCAGTCTAGTACTCAATTCTAGTTCATTTAGTGATTTTCTTCAAGCATGTTATACCAAAAGTGTTTCGGGTCAAAGTTGTCTTTTCATGAGTACTCTCCACTTGCAGGTATTATATCTTAACATGAAAAGATCATGATTGAATAAAAGGAGAAGGATATTATGCTAGAAGACACTCACAAAGCAGTAAATACAAGTGTATCATTGAGAAAGAAAATGAAAGGGAATCAGATTGTGACAAGAGTTGGAAGATCAAGATCATAGTAAATAATCCATATCATCCAACCACTTGGAGGGTGAATATGAAGAAAAAATCAGACTTCTCATGAATATTAAAGACAAATCAATAAGAAGAACAACTTGGCATTGCCATCTCATCATGAAGTTCATGTCATGATTGTCAAGTTGTGATTTGTACCAATGCCATCACAATACCATGTGTGTCCATGTGTCTTGCAACATCGTTTGTGGATGTAATGATGTAATTATAAAAAGGAAAGGACAAAATGTAACACGTGTAATTGCAAGAGTCATATGTGGAATATTAAAAGTCACATAGTCATATATGGACAAAAGAGTCTTTAGGAAATGTCCAAAAGTCATATAGAAGTTGAAAGTTCACATTGGAAGTCAAAGAGTCATGATGGAAGCTCAAGAGTCATGGGGATATTAAAATTTCATTCCTTTTGTTATAAATATACCCTCATAACTCAATTAAAGGGTCTTTTGGACGGTTAGCCTTTGGAGAGATAGCCTTGGCTTCTCTAGCTTAGAATAATAGAGAAGATCATTCTTTGGAGAAGGAAGAAGTGACTTAATGTTCCACTATTGGAACTAGTGGCTCACCATGGTAACCATGTACTTGGATCTTTCACCTAATAATCAGAAGCTCAATGAGCCAACATATTTTCATGCATGTATCGTGAATGTAGTAAGAATATTGTTTATATGCTTTCGGTATATTTTTTGTTCATGTGTACTAAGGAAATTGAACTATTTCATTAGCCTTGGTACTTATCATGTTGAATGTGTGTTGTATTTGCTTTAATGATCATTGTGTCTATGTGAACTAATTCGCTAGATAAATAACAAATATTTTCATGATCACGTGTATCTCTCTTAGGTTAGGATTATTACTTCCTTCCAGAGGCTCACTCCTCTCTCTCCCCTCGTGAAATTCTCCTTTTACACACTACAATTGGTGTTTCATAGGTTCAAATTTCTTGTTGATTCCAAAAGTTATGTGCATACTCTCTTATGTTATTCATTTCATCTGGGGAAAGCCTTTAGGTTATGGTGGCCAGGACAATACTCTAAATGGGGCTCCTACTGTAAATGGTGTTAGGTCTAATTGGGATTTCACATCATGGAGACCCCCTTAGTTGATGAATTTTTAGCACTGTCAACACCAAGATAGATGATCTATTGGACCAGTTGTACCAAAAAAAATCCTTCACCAATATGGACTTAAATTTAGGGTATCACAAGTTTGATTCAGAGAGGAAGATACTAGGAAGACTTCCTTCAAAACCAATAAATTTTTGTATGAGTGGTTAGTTAGGTTATTTGTCTTGTGTAATAGACTAGCTATATTCATGACATAAATCAATGATATACCAGGGCATTTTATAGATTCATTTGTTATTATTTATTTGGATGATATACTAGTATACAATGTTACCTTGGAGGAGCATATCTCACATTTAATGCAGTTGCTAGAGACATTGAAGAAGTAACAACTATTGAAAAATATCAGGAAGTGTGAGTTTGCACAATAGTATTTAGTGTATTTAGGATATGTGATTGGAAGGATAGATGAAGATATATCTTTCCAAGATTCAGGCCATCATGAACTGACTAGCTCCCACTAATGTTTCTGAGGTCAAAAATTTCATTGGGGTAGTACAATACCTAAGGAAATTCATATCCTCATTTTCTATAGTTATAGCACCATTCAAACCATTATAACAAGTGGTAAGAGTTTCCATTAAGGAAAGGGTTAGTGGAAGGCCCTTGAGGAGTTAAAGAAGAAAATCATTAAAGCATTGGTTTTGGAATTATTGAACTTATAATAACCCTTTGAAGTGGAGACAAATCTGAGTGGATATGCTATGGGAGTAGTCTTGATGCAAGGAGGACAGCTTGTGTGCTACAAGTATTTCATGGGGAAATTATCAACTACCCGACCTACAACAAGGATATCTATGCCTTGGCACAAGCTATGAAGAAGTGGAAACACTAAATGATGGGAAATAATAAAATAATCCACACAGATCACCATCCACTACAGTACTTGCAAGCCTAAAGTAATCTACCATAAACTAGGAATTACAAGTTGATGGGATTTCTACAACATTTTCATTTGCTGATAAAGTTCAAGAATGGTAGCACCAATAAGTTGTTTGAAATTCATTCAAGGTCACCCACATCGAATATCACAACTTTTGGAACTCTAATGCACATAGAGCCTTTCTTCCATGACACATATAAAGAAACATATACAAAGGATGATGCATGTGCTCGATGGTGATAACACAATTGACTACCATATCCAGAATGGGTTATTGTATAGGTTGGATAACTTACATGTTCCTAAACATGATCAACTACAACTAATCATAGAGGCTCACACCTCTAAGGTTATAGGGAATTTTGTTGTATGGAACACAATGGCAACCTTGCAAAGGAATGTGTACTCACATAGGATGAAAGAAGAGGTAGCTAGGTTCATAAGAGGATGGATGATTTATTATACCAACAAGCCTAGTAATCAGAAATATGGTCTATATCATATCTTTCTTGTACCCAGTTATCCTTGGGAACAAATTTCCATGGACGTTGTGGGAGGTTTAACAACAACCAAGAAGGGACATGACAACCTATTCATGGTAGTTGACAGGTTTAGTAATGTGTATTCTAATGCCTTGAAAGAAGACCATAATTAGGTAAGAAGTAGCAAACTTATTTTTTTGACAATTCTACGTACACATTGGGATACCAAGGAGCATCATTTCAGCAGGGATACAAGATTTCTCAGTGTATTTTAGACTACATTATGGGAGAATATTGACACAAATTTTAATAGGTCTACACATTTCATCACAAAAAGAGGTAGTCAATAGGACTTTGGTGCAACTTTTGAGGGTTTATAATCAAAAGAATTCAAGGGCCTAGGTTGAAAATATGGTATATATACAACACTTTTATAATAGAGAAGTCTACACTTCTATTGTTAAGTCCCTATTTGAAACTTATTCTTGATATATACCAACTTCATATTTGGATATTACATCTGGGAAATAACGAGCACTGAGGGACTATCTCATAGGGATTTTTTAAGGGAAAAGAAATTATTGAGAAGATATGACAAATCCATCTATAGGTACAAGATATGTTCTAGAAGTGATGGGAAAAGTACAAGGCTAAGCATAATCAACATATAACAAAGAAATCATTTAGAGTGACAAATAGAGTATGGTTACAATTGAACAAGGACATACTATGTAGTCCTAGTAAGAAAATCAAGACTTTGTGATATGGTCCTTTGAGATAATGGAAAATTTTGGAGATAATATGCATATATTCAATCTACCCCGATACGTGAACATGTACCCAGTGGTTAATGTAGAGAATATAAAAATCTATGAACCTTCCACTCCGAATAAGGAAGAGGAACATGTTTAGATACTCCTTTTTCCAATTTTTCTAAAGAGGAAGAGGTTACTATAGGACTCAATAATTCTAGTTGAAAACCAAATCTCCTGAGATGGATTCTCTCACTGGCTAACCTTAAATATCCACTGACTCCACTATTGCTTTTTTTTCTTCACACCACGGCCTCTTTGTAGATTGGTTGTCTAAATAGTTCTCTAAATTCTCTATTAATAACTATGTTCTGACCATCCAAATAAATCTCTATAGGTTTCTCTAAATTTGATTCCTCTTCAACCCATGAATCCTTGTTTGCTATTTTTTCAATATCTAGTTGGTTATCATGCTCATATGGAGCTGACTAAAACTTTAATCATTTTTTGGAGATAATATTGTATGGATCATTAGCCACACTTTTCCTTTGGGAAAATTCATTAAGGCTAGAATTTGAGAAAATGTCTAGTGTTCACAATGAATGGACGCACCTCTTGCTTAAGCTTTAAAATAATCTCCTGCTTCCTTGGAATAAAATGCATAAGGCCTAAATTTATCCATTTTCTTGATATATTATAATGAAAAAATTTTAACAGATAGGAATACAAGACTGGTAATGAAGCACTTATAAACCATATATTCATATTTTTTTGTGGTTTTTATACATGTAGCACTTCCGCACACTTGTATCAAAACTTAATTATATAATTTGCTTCATTTATGGAGAAATTCTTTAGGGAACTTCATCTAAAAAATTACAAATGCTGCATACATAAAATGTGTGATATACCCTAAAAAAAATTGCATCCTTCTTCTTTCTTGTCATAATGGAAATCTGGTAGATCATTGATTATTGTTCACCCTTAGAATTCTGAACTTGTAGGCTCAAACCAACAGATTTTATGACTTGGAAATACAACATGAGATGTACTTGAAGTATATGAAGTGGAAACCTAATTAATATATATATGTGTGTGTGCGTGCGTGTGTGTCGATGGAAAATAGCTTTATATATAATATAATATATATAATACTATAATATATATAGATATATGATTACCTTTTTCTACTATATTTTGATGGAAAGTTCCTGGGCCTCTATTTCTTTAGAGGGTGCCTTGTACATTGCTGGTACTGTTGACTAGGTCCCTCTCTCTGAGCTTTGAGAAAGTCATGGAATAGTGTTTTCTTATGTCCATGAAAATACACTGCACACTGCAATTCCACAGCTAAATATTTATTTATTATTTAAAAACTAAAACGTAATTAATATATATGTGGTGTATTTCACATAGACGTGCATTTGTTGCGACATTGATTTCTATATCACTCTGCGTCTTAATATCCTCCACTTCTCTTCTCCTCTCCCATTTCTGCTAAAGTTAGTAGAAGTCGATGTGGTATAAATATGTTTAAATTTTCTTTCTAAATATAAAAAGCAATATTTGACAATATCCTATGAGGGAAAGAGGATAACTTTATATGATTCTAGAGCGAATTTATGCACAAAAATTCCATCGTTAGAATATATATACCTATTCAAATGATGAGAATCTAATATGATAAGGAATCACAACAAGAGAGTTATGATGACTTAGAAAGGAAAATTAAAGGTTTGAGGAAAACCCTCGTTAAGAAGGATGGGAAATTTATGCATACTTGAAGGGAATTGGAGAAGAATGAAAATTTCACAAATTTCAACAACAAATAAATTTGTTACAATAAATTAACAACATAAACAATGCTCTAAAAACAGAGATTGAAGGTATCAATAAAAAGATATCAGCCAAAGATGATGGAATTCATGGGAAGAAGTTAAAGAAAGAGAAGAAAGAAGAACTTTAGGAGCCATTTTGAGGCCTTAAATTACCACATTTTGTTGTCTAATTCTAACCAAGCACCTATAATCCATAATATACACATCGATACATTTCCAAGGGCATAAAAATCACTTCAATCAGAGCTTCTATGAGAAAGCTATGCTTCCTAGAAGTTGACCTATCGAAGTTGAAAACCATCGTTTGAGAGGATGCCACATCATCCCCCATTACTCATGGAAAAGGGGCACTATGAAGAAGACTCTAGAAGGTTCGATTTGTGACTCATATTAAGGTTGAATGGGTCAAATTCAACCATTAGTAGGCTGTCCATCCGATACTATAACTAGACCACTAGGAGGAAAATGATTTCTATTCCATTCAAGTGTATTTTGTTGTATATAGATGAAAAAAGTAGCATATATATCTATATCTATATATATTATTATATAATAATATATATATATTATAATATATATATATATATATATAGATATTATATATATATATATATATATATATATATATATATATAATATATATATATAAAGAGAGAGTAGAGTTAGCCTCACCCTTCTAGCTGGGTTTTCTTTCCATTAGGGGTTCCCAAATTATATCTTATGTTTATTTTGGTTTGTGGGATCTATTTTTTTTTCCATATTTTACCTATTGCATGCATACACATAACATAGTAATTAATGAATCCATTAATCTAAGTAAAATTATTCCTTAGAGTATATTTAATATTTTAAGTAAAATTTTGTTAGATTTATTTAACAAATTGTCCAGTAGAGTATCCATGATCTTTTATAGATCATATTGGTATTAAAGCACATTTCTTTGGGTATTTCATTGGAGGTTACAAGGAATGCATATTGGTTTAAGAACAAAGTCATAAACCCTAGCCATGGATGATGAATCCATTAATAACCCTAGACATGAGGCAAATGAGAGGTTCTTGAGGCGGGAAGAACATGTTTCAAATATTAGCCATAACATGAATCTCCTTATGGTGGCTTTGGTGAACAAATTGGGAATCAAAGAATATTGAGTTTCTAGATTTATGGTAAGATTAGAGGGGAAACTATGGAATTAGTAAGAAATAGAGAGAGTCTAACTAATAACTTGAAAAGAACAAGATTACTTGATAATATAGCTCAAATCATTATTCCCAAAGCCCTAGTGTTTAACATTTTCTCTGATACCACTTTGTAACAACCCCCACCATTCATCCCATTTCCCATGCTAAGGGTAGAAGGAGGTGTTACTATCATTAACATGGAGGCATTACTATCATTGACTTGACCTCCATAGTCATGTCATGGAAATGGGGTCATAAAAGTTTTTCATTTTTAAACTCCTCGAAACTTAAGATAAACATCGCCATTGTATCCAACCCGATGAGAGATTTCCAGTTGTTGACACCTAAGCATCAGGATTGGGTGAATGTAATTAATATAAATAAATAATAAGAACTATGAAAAATCATTAGGAGATGAAGTGAAAAGTCTCACCCTCATGTATATAATAAAGACCAACTTGAAGGAATAATATATGAATTAATTTGTGGAGTTACTACCTGGCCTGATATGGTATCAAAGCCAGCTCCCGAAATTAGTCTTTATGTAAATCCTAGTGTCTGAGTGTCAAGTCTGTGCCTTCTATGGCAGTTTCATATATGCGTTTCTCTGTTAAGTCTACGCCTTCTGTTTCAGTGTCATATATGCGTTTCTTCTGTCTAAACTGCGCCCTCTGTCAGATGCGTTTTTTTTAAGTGAAAGCTGAACGTTGTGGTGAGTGTAGAATGGGACTTAGTGATATATGCGTTGTTGGACCTGGAGATATTTTCCTTTGTGATTACACACAAGGGAAGGGGACATGCTGTTGCGTGAGGTTTTCCGCTGGGCTCTCATCACCATAGGAGTCGTTCTGCCGCTGACCTCTCATCACCATAGGAGTCGTTTTGCTGTTGGTCTCTGCTGCAGGTTTTGTTGGTGCACTCTGGAGAGTTCCATATCTTTTTATCTCATCTTAATGTTTACTGCATACGCTATCTGTAGGTTGCATTGAAAAAATATTACAGTTCTTGTATTTACACTGCTTGTTATAAGTCACTGTATACGTTAATACACAGTTCTTGTATTTATGCTTGAATGTTGGTTAGTGTATTACATCGAACACTGGTTGCTGGAGCAGTCTAGTTTCTTGAACGCTGATGGTTTCTTGAATGTTGGCATTGAAGTGTTTGTAAGGTTGTTATAAAAGTATTGTGGTATAAATTTGGTGCATACCTGGCATTGAAGTCTTATTGTTACAATAGTCTGTTGGTAATAGTGACTATATAACTTCTGGTCTAACATCGAAGAATTCCTCTCTTCGAATTTGAGCGTCAAATGTGAATGCCATGCCATGAATACTATGAGCTAGAGTCTGTTGTGCATATGGATGGTTGTTTATATGCTATTGTATGATGCGTAAATTTGAAAAACAGAGTCAAGTTTCCAAAATTAGTCTTTCTGTTATGTAAATCATAATTCTCTGCAATATTCTCTATTCATGTGTTCTATGTACATATGCATTGAAAGAAGCAACTTTGAAAGAAGATAATGTGGTGGTGATATGGTTGATTTGAGTGTTGGCTTTGGGTGTTGAAGTTCCTCTATGTTAATTCCTTTTGTGAAGGTTGCCTATGCTGGTATCA
Organism: Pinus taeda; assembly: GCA_000404065.3. Taxonomy (NCBI): domain Eukaryota; kingdom Viridiplantae; phylum Streptophyta; class Pinopsida; order Pinales; family Pinaceae; genus Pinus; species Pinus taeda. The sequence goes on from APFE030803970.1 coordinate 11,683, forward strand.
TATGCTACCCCAGTCATTGCATTTACACTCACCATATGCTGCTCCACTTGTGTATAAGTTGAAGTTTTTATTTTGGCATATAAAAATCGTTGAATGCCATGTGTTGAGGGGTGTGGGTCAAAGCACTATTGGAGCTGCTTCTCAGTATATTCAGGCTCAATTATATTAGG